>WTSP01023596.1:0-42442 GCA_025331215.1 Actenoides lindsayi
CGGCGAGGAGGGGGGGCGGGAGGGGGGGGGGGGGGGGGGGGGGGGGGGGGGGGGGGGGGGGGGGGGGGGGGGGGGGGGGGGGGGTGTCTCTCCTGTGTTCTGAGCAATAACAGCTGAAGAAACCCAGTCCTGGTTTGGTCAATGCGGTCTCTGGGCCGGCCAGGGCTGGCCATACCTCCCAAAGTGAGGTCCATTTTTCCTGGCGTCCCTGGGCCTTACACGAGGGACATGGGTATGCACTTGGGGACCAACTGCCGTAAAAAGGATGCCTGGGCGTGTGCGGTGGCCCCAGGTCCTTGGCACTGAGCATGGCTGGAAAAGGGGGCCCTGACAGGCAGGTGCAGAAGCGCAGCTTTGACAGAGCGTGATGGGCCAAGAGAGCCCTCTGAGGGACAGTGCCCTGGCCGGGGAGGTGCCGTGTCCTGGCTCCAGCCCAGCGGGGTGCTGGGCACAGCGAGAGATGGACTCTTGGGAGTGCAGGGCCGAACATGGGAAGGGGGCTGTGTGTGCCGCTCGCCCCGGGGGCAGTGGTGCTGCCTGGGGAGGAGGGCTCGGCGAGGGGCTGTCAGACAGCGGCTGGGCTCTGGCAGGCTGGCTCTGCCCTGTCACCCCAGCCTGAAGTGACACCTGCCAAGCCCTTCCACTCCGGCTGGGAGAGATTAAAGGATGGAGTGGCTGGCGGTTAAGGCTCAGTTCATTAGAAAGAGTCCTGTTAATTGGGTATTAACTGGCCTCTGCTGGGGATCGGGGACACATGGGCTGGGAATAGAGGAGCTGCAGTGTGATGCTTGTCAGACATTTGAACTTTGGCAGGCTGGTGTAGCTGGTATGGGGAGGGCAGCCCAGCCCTCAGCTGGCATGTCAGGCCATGCCCCTTGGAGATTCACGGCTGCTATTGTCTTGCCCAGATTAATCCCTCTTACTGGGATGCCGGTCTGGTTTTTCCTCCCCGTCCCAGATTGTGCATCACACCTCTTGGGTTTTGCTCAGTTTAAAAATACATATTTAGGGCTTAATCTGTGCTGCTCTAGGGCACAAAGACCAGGCTGGCCCTGAGATCACCTGACATTAAGTCCTGAAACAAAGCCCTTAGGGCAGAGTCCTCATACTCTGGCACTAAAGTCTCAATTCCTGTCGCCTGGAAACATAACAGGATTGTCTCCGTTTAGTGGGATTATGTCTGAAAAAGCCTTTTGTTACTGCCACTCTCTGCTCCAGGGTTGACAGCTGAATCAAACCAGATGGGAGTCCCACAGTCTGAGCAAGGAAATGGTGGAGGGCTCCTGGCTCTGACATGGGTTGACCTTGGACAAGTCACTCCACTGCCCTACACTTGGCCTCTCCTCCCCGGGGCAGAGGTGAGGAAGAGGCCTTCAGAGATCAAACATCTTTTGCCCTCGACACGCTAGGAAGCTGTGTGCAGCTCGAGTAGGGGCAGGGGCTGCTGTCACTTCTGTCCCTCTCTGACCCAAGAAGCGAGTCTCACGTGTGCCAGGAGCAGCGTCCCACAGCAGGTGCCTCTGGGGGATGAGAGTGTGACTTTTGGCAGCATAGCAGGTCGTGCTCACGGGTGGCTGAGGAGACATGCAGATTAAACGGGAAACACCAGGCTTCCCATCAATGATTCCCCTTTCCCCTCTATGTCACACCACAGCAGTGTCCCCTCACAGCAGCACCCTGTGCTACAGGCCAGCTCTCAGCTTTCTTGGGGTTGTTGTCACGAAACTGCCCTGCCCAGAGCTCCCCCAGCTCCGCTCTGAGCAGCAGCCCAGGCAGGATGCTGCTGTAGGTGCCTTTCAAAGCAGAGTTGCAACCAAGCAGCTCCCCCTGACACTTGCAAACTGCAGTGCTGACGGAGGCCTCTCCCTCTAAGGCATGAGGTATGCTATACACAGCAAGGAGGTTTGCCTAATTAACTCCGATTGTATATGACATTGTCATGTTGATTTACTAAATATACGCGGGAAATCTCTTTATTTCACCAGCTGATTGGTGACATAATCTGGGTCTGTAAGGAGCAGCCTTGACACCAATTCCCTCTGGTTATGTTACCTGTCTTTTCCACCTGCAATCGCATCAATGAAGCCCACAAGGAACTTCAATAACTAATTTATTCATTTTGCTTCTGATTTATAGTAAAAAGGAAAGGATGTCAGGATACACTTGTCTAGAATGACAATCAAGCCCAGAACCCTTCCAAGCTCACGCCTTCTCAAGAAGTAGAAGGCTTCACCTTAGCAGCATGTGCATCGTGCAGATCGCAATTACCAGCCACGTTTGTGTTGCTGCAGACTCACCCCAGCTGGGAGAAACTTTCCAGGTAACACAAGCCCAGAAAAGTCAATTACCTTGCTCCCTTATCTGCTAAAGGCACGGGCGTCCCTGACTGGCAGGTGACATGTTCAGTCACGCTGCTCGTGTCCCCGCTTGCCCCAGAATAATGACTCCATGGGTACCAGGTTGTGCCGAGGTCCTGCTTGTCTACTGTGCTGTGGTGGGCAGGGCACCGCAGACCCCTGGCATTACCTGTATGAGCAGCAGGCACAGGATGAAGACTCAGGTTGATGCAAATGAATCCACAGCTGTCTGTGGATGAGTCCCAGTAAGCTGGGCTCCCGCATTACTCAACCTTACTTACACCCAAGTACAGGTTTTCAACTCTGTGATTGCTCTCTACAGAAACTGGACTCCAAGGCAGCCCTGACAATCTCACACCAGAACTTCTCCCTCTCGTGCGACATGGGAAATTTTCAAAAGTTAGTTTTGGCAGCAAACTGTTTTCAGTATCTAACCATATGCCAGAAGGTCACGGCTTTGCTCCCCAGATGGAGAGCAGAGGAATAATTACTGCTCTCCTCTTCAGAGGCCGCAAGGAGATCTCTCTGCGAAGAGATTTGGCTCAGAGCAGCTGCTGGGAGCTAGCGGTGCCCCGAGCCCTGCTGCCAACTGCCGCTCGTGCGGGTTGGCAGTACCTGGGCTGGGTTCCTGTAGAGCCTGACATACATGTTTCAGGGCTGAGAGAGACGAGGAGCCACATTCCCTGCTCTCAGCACAGAGGTGGAAGGAGCATTGCTCTGCACCATTCATCCTGTCCCAGATCAGCACGACAACATCCCAGGCCACCACAGTGGCATTTCCCAGTGACCACAACTCTGGTTGACATTGTTTCCCAAACTTGGAGCTTTTCTTGAAGGCCCAGCCCATCACTGAAGCAGTCATTCTCAGGGGCAGCAGTTGTAAGTGGCCTTACCCTGGCAGAGGCACCCTGGGAGGCTAAGAATGCCTCCTTCAGCAGTTCTCTGAGCCGCTCCAATTTCTGCCTGGAACAACGAAAGTTACAGACCCAATCCACTTCCTCCTGCACGGGGACTGTCCTCATCACTGCAGCACTCCTCATCGCAGTGAAACGAGAGGCTCATTTGGCAGAGCAATCAGGGGAGCAGGGTTAGCTGCTCAAAGGGCCGTGCAGATACTCTGTGTCAGGCGCCCAGCCTCGCTCAGCAACGGGAACGCGGGGGACAGGGGAGCGTGCAGCTCCATTGGACGAGAGCCTAGTTAAGATCCGTCTGTGTCAGCCCAAAGCTTAATCTGGATTGATGCAAACTGCAGAAAGTATCATTAGAGACTGTCTGGGGAAGTCACAGAGCTTCTCTGCTCCCTTCTTGTCTTCCCCAATAATAGAGATATTTCTGTTTACAAAGGTGGACTTGATCCTCAGAGTTGCCTCTGTAGATCTCCAGTATTTGCATGTGTCGCCCTGTTTTCCCCGGCTCATTAATCACTCACTGTGCTTGTCAAATTGGAGCAGTGCCTGCTGTGCTCCCACAACCTGCTCTAGGGGCCCCGGGCTGAGTGTTTCTGCTGATACCACAGAGCTGCTTCAGAGCCCTCAGAAGGCAGCCCCCAGAGTGCTCTCCGCGGCAGCGCACTCCGAGAGCCCCTCGCACGGCGGCCCTGCCCCGGCAGCCGCGCGGTGCACGGCTGGCTGCTCTGCTGCGCAACAAGCCGCTGCCCTGACATTCCAAACATAACGTTTTCCATCATCCCAGGGGGCAGTCTGCTGTCTCCCACACTCTGACGCACATAGACACGCCCGGCCTTTACTGTGCCCCCAGCCCAGTGCCCAGAGAGCCGAGGTCCCTGTGCCTGGGACGGGAGAGCTGCTGGACGGGTCCTGCTCACACGATACAAGTGCTGTCCTGCTCTGCAAACCTCTCTCTCTCCTGTTATGTTCTCACTCATTAGTTCATTTTCTTCCTTTTTAGCAAATGAGAAGAAAGAGAAAAAATACCTCTGTCCATGGCCTCGTGTCCATGGGCTTTAAGGGCTGTTGGTTTCAGGCCAGGGCTGGGATCCACTCTCGAGGTGATAGCCTGTTTCTCCCTGCTCACCTCCCCCAGAACTCAATACCAGCCTGTATCTCTCCTCACCAGCAGCAATGCCTTTTTACAGCACAGTCTCTGTCTTTGTGAAATGACATGCAAGAATGTCTTGCCCAGCCGCCCCAGGGAGTGGGAGAGCTGTGGGGAGAGAAGGAGAATATGTCAACCATATGTCAGGAGAGCTCCTGAGCAAAGACCTGTCTGCAACAGAGACAGCCTGGGCCAGCGAGACCAGTCCAGGTACAGTTTAAACAAGGTCTCTTGGAGCTGGGACATGGCTCAGGCCTGTCTCAAGCAAAGCAGGCTTTGTCTCTCCAGTGCACAGTGTCTCTGGCTGATTAGGAGCAAAGCCCATCTCCTCCTTCCTGCCTTCCCCGTCAGCTGGAGCACATGGCTTACAGGAACAGCTCCCTTTTTTTCTTCTCTCACGTTTTTAATGACCAGTGTCTGTGATTGGCATGAGGAGCTGAGTCCTGGTAGGGCTGGGGAAATTCAATATTGGTAAGACCAGGCCAGGAAGCGGCAATGTGTTCCTGCAGTCACAACTCCACATTAAGTAATTTGTGTATTAAACTGAAGATGACACAATGAAATGCTGGAATTATCTTGGTTTATCCCAGCTTACAGGGCAAAACAAACTGAAAAGGGTTCAGTTTGGTATTTCTAAGAAACCGATCACCTTGTTATCAATCTCTGAAACATCCATTCAGGCATTTCTCAAAGCTGACGTGTTGGGGTGGGAGGCTCAGCCACAGAGCCTTGTGCTGACAGCTCCGCTGGCGAGCCCCAGGGCCACTGGCCACGGGGATCCCAGTGCCAAGGCTGTTCTGCTGTGCTGTGTTAACAACTGAAACTGCAAAATCTGCCCCGTGGCCCCAGACAAGGAAGCTCTGCGAGATACCCGTCCTATTGAGCAAGCCAAGGGTGACAGGGGGCACGAGACGTTTCCCTCGACACTGACGGGAAAATCCCACAAGTTCAAGGTAGTTTTTTCCATTTGAAGATTTTTAACAAAAATGTCCCTGAGCTTCCTGATCTGCAGAGCTAGATGAGAGACTTCAGGCAAGCCAGGTCTCTCTCAGGAGATTACTGAGACCACCTATTTTTAGTCAAGTCAGAGGTACTGCCGAGGTAGTGCCAGTCGGAGCTGACTGATCTGCATTAACCGTAAGGGCAGCTGGGCTCCAGCTGAGGAGTGGAAAAAGTTAACTCTGTGTCCTCTCCAATTGCAGAGACGTGGAGCTGAGAGCTCCAGAAGCCAGGACCAACACATGGCTGCCCTTCTGCACATGCTGTTTGCTGTGCTCTGTATCAAAGTATCAACCACTGGAAAGCAGGCTGAAACCCGGATGCTGTCTGTGTCCATGCAGGGCTGTGAGACCAGCCGAGGCTCCTCTTTTATCTCCCCATTTCAACTTTTGGCCAGTGAAATTCAGAGTTTGAAGGACAGTCTGAAACTGAAGCTTAAAGTTACCTTTGAAGTGTTATTTGAATATTAAAATGAAACCCTGTAAACCTGCAGTGGAATCCCATTAATAGCCATTACATTTCCCAGAGGAGTTAATAACAAGTTATTGATTTGTTTGCTCAGCAGTTGAGCAATGAAAAGGAAAAACCAAGACCACAGAAATCTGGGAGGGCAATGCCAGGATCACGTTTTGACACGAACTATCACCGGAAAACATTCAGCTTAAAGCTTTTCCTATGACAAGTCAAAAGAGGGAATACAAAAATCCATTCTCTTTAAATGTGGAGCTCAACTGCTGTAAACCTATGGATTGTTTCAGGTAGAATACGCCATGTCCACAGTGCTGTGATCATTTATTTCCTACTGTTCATTAGGAAATTGCAACAAGAGCCCTGAAAGCACATACTCGTGCGTGCCTGTGGAAGTGAAGAGCAGGCCAGCTGAGCAGCACTCCCCTCCTCACCAACTCACTTCATGATGTGCTTAAATGTAAGCTACTGCTTAGTCACAGACCCACAGATACACACACATTTCCATTCGTATTTCATTCATCCCAAACTAAGTATTTCTGTTTAAAACCTCTGCAAATTCAGAAAGGCAAGACAACCCCCCAGTACTGAATGGCAATTAAGCGATTCACTTTCCTCCAAAGCTCGTCTCCTGTAATCTTCATCAAGAAAATCAAGCCAACCTAAAGCAAATTAATATAGATATGCCTGCTCAAAGTAAATAATTGTTAGAGCAATCTCTCTACTGGGGAGAGTTTAATTCCCTCCTTTCCTTACAGTTTATGGAGTCACTGGCAAAGAAAGGACATGTTTCATTTTCTCCACTTCAGTGGGGTGATCTAATGGACTGGAGTGGACTCACTAAAGCTCTAGAGCATGGTATAAATGGGCAGCAGCCATCAGACAATGCAGGAACAAGACAAATCAGCCCTTTTTAGCTTCAGGTCCTCTACACAGCCCATGGGATTGAGCTGATGCAAGAATTAGCCAAATAGAAACCCAAGCATTCGGTCCCTTAATGACAGGAGCTGCCGCCCCTCGGGGACAGAATGCTTCCCTGCAAGCAAGACAGAGGGACACTGGGAGGAGACATGGTGGCAGAGAGCCACAGTTAGGGGGCTTTGTGGTGAAGGTAACAGGGGAATGGGATTTTCCACATCACATCTCATAGAACAGGAGTTTGAGGAGCCTGTGACACCATTTCCCTGGCCCAGGTGCTGGGTATGGACAGGGCTGCATCTTCAGCTGGGGCTGTAGGAGTCCGGCCCGAGGACACCCCATAGGCCAGCCCCAGGGTGCTGCGGTGCTGTCCTCCACTGCACCTTCACCACTGAGACCACTCTGACTTGGCCCCGTGGGGCAGCTCTGCGGTTCTTTGGCTGATTTCTGGGAGCATTCCCTGGCGTAAGTGATCGGGAAAAGAAATTTGTCCAAGTCACCGGAGTCAGCATCACGAACAAACCCAACCTGCACTTCACCCACACGGGCACCTGGACCCCAGCTCTGACAGGCTCTTCCAGTCTGGGCAGCAGAAACAAGTCTGTGTCTGATCTCACCGCTCACCCCACATCAGCAGAGCTACCATCTGCAATAGCTGTGATCAAGATATGGAAACAGAGAGTCTGAAATAGTTATTGGAGGAGAGGAGTGAACACTGTGCTCCGATACCCCACCTTGCTCCCAGAACAGGCACAGAAGCAACATGAGCTGTAGAAATTAGTCAGCGTCTGACCTTGTGCTTTGACCAGCGTGGAGTCACAGGGCTGACACAATGTCATTTCTCCTGAGAAATGATTCAGCAGTCTAATGTGCACCCCGCTTCCCAGCCCACTTTGGTGTCCCCTATTCCTCCCACTATTCAAACACGATGTCCCTCTGAAATCCTGCAATCCCTGTCCTGCCTTCTCAGAGGGTTCAGTTCCTGCTTTCCTCCCACATCACTTCCTACAAGCTTGCTCCATTTCTCTGCCCCTGCTGGGAAAATGACCACACAGGCCTTGCTGCAATGTAAATGAAGAGAAGTTGCTTCACTAAGCGGTGAGAAAAGCCAAGATCAGCTGCAGATGTGAGGAGCAGACAGGCCAGCACGTCCAGCTCTCCCAGGCTGTCCAGGCCCGCAGTGCCCTCGCCGCTGTGCACGGTGCCCGTGCCTGCATGCGTGCCGACACCCAGGCAGGAGAGGAGAGGTTTCCTCTTCCCACGGTTTGTTCCGCTCTAGCCCAGCACCGTGAGGGGCCTCGGACAGGTCCATCCCGAACGTGTGTCCCCAGCTCTGCTCTCTGCAGCCGGGTCTCCTGGTGCAGCGTGTGAACAGCTTTATAAAGAGAAGTGAACCCTCTGAAAGGCATTTACAGCTAATGGGGGAAGGCAGAGGGAGAATAAACAGGCATTTTTCAAAAGCCAGTGTAAAAATGGTGTGGAATTAAGCTAGCAGAACAGAAATTACAGCTGGAGCCCGTGATCTAGTCTGAATAACCCAACAGCTGGAGGCCTTGTCCTTGAGGTGCTGGGGGGTGGCTTGTTCTTCAGATAGGTCTTTATCCCTAGCACATTTCCAGATCTATTGGCAAGTCTTGGTACAGTTTCAAAACAACAGTCCCCTCTCCTTACACCAAAATTAAAAAAAGAAAAAAGCAGGCTGATAAAATACAGAGTAGCCTCACAGGCAATTGGAGGTATGGCAGCTCCTACCCACTGAGTATAATTTTTAACAACCCGAACCAGCTCCAGAATAAAGCACAGAAAATGTCAGTCCTTTGTATGAAAGGGCTTTTGAAAAAGCCAAGCTGATTCCAATTTGCTGGAGGCATTAAGACAGCATATGTCACAGTGCCTGGGAACTGAGAGGCTAAGACTTGGCTCCGATGTGCCAGATAATGGAGCCACTACTACCAGTCCAGCGAGCTCCCGCTGCCGTCCTGCTCCTGGTAGCAGTTTCCAGCATGTTGGCACTTGGTGCAGGCCACCTGCAAGCAAGATCTGGTCTGTCGGAGGAAACTGGGACCTATTTTAGTTGCCCAGCTGCAGCTCAGCTCATTTGCAAGAGGCAGCCTGCCACATCAGAACTCCTTTAGGAAGCACCAGGAGGCAAACCAATCTGCTGCCTCCGAAAACAAGATGGGTAGGAGGGAACGTCTCTGCCCCTGCTTAGATGGGGAGCAGAGGGGATTGCTGGGGAGGCGGGAGAATGCAAGGCCTGTCTCCTCCCCGAACACCCTCAGCTTGGCTTCAGGGAAGAGCTCTGGCATCCCCAGACTCGGGCAAAAAATCCCAGGGCAACTCAAGTTTGAGCCAGCACCTCCTGGAGACTGCTAGGGCCTGGCACAGCAGCTGCGGGTAGAGGCTTGTCAGACTTTGCACGGCAGGGAAACCCCCCCAGCAATCGCATCTCCAGCTCTGCTTTCCACTGAGTCCCCCCCTGCCCAAGCAGGGACCTCTCTTTGCTCTGCAGTTGTCAGCAGCCCTCACAGCTACTCTGGCCAGACAGGCCAGGCCCGTAACCTAGTGCCTTGAGGAGCCAGCCCCGGGCATTCCTCCCCCCACGGCACTGACACGGGCTATCGGTGTTCTCGAGAGGCAGTGACCAGCTGAGCAAAGAGGGAAGAGGGTCAGGACTGGGCCCTGCAGACCGGGTAAAACAGAAGAGTTGAAGAGTTTGTCCTAGGTCCTAACCTCCAGCGCGGTGGAGCCAGCTAACCGGGCTGCACCAGGCCTCTGTGCTGTCGCTCCAGACAAGGCTGCGGAGCCTGTGGGGCAGCCCTCTGCCTCTCCTTGCTGCCGGGAGGGACTGCCAGCGTGGGAGGGACTGCCAGCACGCTGTGCTGTCCCCTGCCACGCTCCCAGCCTGGCCACCCAGCTCCCCGTGGAGCATCACCTGATGGGCTGCAGGGCTGATCCGGGTCCGCGCCCGCTCCCCACGGCACCTTCCCTCTGCGGCAGAGCCGGGCACGCAGCACACCGGGGAGGCTGCAAAGCCACGACAGCAGTGTTGGGAGCTGTGCCGTGGCTCTGGTAGGTGACACGTACCCAGGGAGCGTGGAAAGAACTAAGCCAGCACAGAGCAATGAAATACTGCCATCTCTTCCCGGGCCCGGCCCTTTATCAGATACCACTTCCTTCTCTTTAGTCACACATTCCTGTTCTCCTGCCAGAACGCAATCTCAGGCCTAACAGCAGAGATGACTGCAGTGTCTGTGCTCACACACACCCCTCTGTCCTCTCTCTGGCTCCAGCTGGAAGGTACCTGCTCAGCTACCTGAGGAGAAACAGGGAAGGGGCCCCTCCACAGCCCGCTGGCAGCCTCGCGGAGAGCACCGCTCTCCATGGCTCTTTATGCTGCAATATGCTGCAGTGGGAATACACCCTTGGAAAAGAACCAAAGACCCACGTCCTCTTGAGACAAAAATCAGTCACTCCCACATCTACTGGTCTGTTTTCTTACCAGAAACTAGTGGCCAGGTGGTATGGACAGGAATGAGTCACACACAGGACTGGTCATAAAGTGAGCAGGAAATGAGAAGTATTGTCCATGCAAAATGTGCTTATCAGAGGGCTGGGAAGAAAATACTCATTTTCTCGGGGAATGTTTTTAGTGGAAATGTTCCAAGGATTATTTTTTTTTTTTAAGAAAAATGCTTAATGCTTCAAATATTTCGCTTTTATTTTTACATTGTAGAGAAAGGTTTTCAAACCATGCAGAGGCTGTTATTTGTGGGATAAAGTGTTCCTCTGACACTAGCCTGCAGTGAACATCCAAGGAACACCAGTTTACCGGTAGGAATGAACACAAACCAGCAAGTCCTAAACCACTCTGAAAGAATGCTCCATAAAGGGAATTACAGGCTCGTAATCCAGGTTTTGCACCTGATGCCATGGGTGACACTTACCCAGCTTGGGAAGTGGAATGCTATCCCGTGCACTGCCAGTCAAGCCAGAGCAAGGCAAGCTGCAGTTGCACACGCTGGCAGCTTCCTGTCACAAACAAACTGCAGACCAAGGACTCCTCATTACTACCCCAGTCATTTCAAAGCGTAAATGTAATTATCATGATCTGATCAGGGACAACAGAGAAAGAGGCATAATTTGCTGACAACAGTATTTGCAATAATTAATCTCCCAGATCTTGCCTTACAGGGTCATAGATGTCTTGAAATGGGAAATGGGATGTTTAAATCATTTGTGTCCCTTTAATCATCTGCACAGGCAGGGTGACTCAGGGCCTCCCGCCCAGAGTCTGGCAGGTCCGGAGAGGACGGGCAGGGCTCGGCGCTCCCACCCAGAGCCCACTGGGTTACCCTGGGCCCCTTTCCTTCCAGGGACCGGCACTCAGCAGTCCGGGAGGAGAGGTTCTGGAAGGAGCTGTAAAGCCTTTACAGACATCACCCCGACAGCCTGTACAACACGGCAGCAGCTCGGCACCGAGGTTGTAGCTCTAAACCAAAATGTCATCAAACTGAGCCCACAGGCTCTGGGGTTTACCGCAGGGGGAGTGTGGGGAATTCTCAGCTACACTGATGAGTAAAGAACACAGATAAGACGGGTGTAAAATCAGTAACCAGACAGCATGTCTCAGGCAGGCTGCAGCCAGGCTGGATGGGGAGGAGTCAAGCAGAGCAGACAGGGCACCAGGAGGGTTTAGAGAAGCCAAGTCAGGCATTAACCTTGCCCTGCAAGGTGCCAGCAGAGCCAGAGGAGCTCAGCATCTAAAGCCTCGCTAGTCCTTGGCCTTGCTGACGCTACCGACAACAAACCAGTGACTGTCAGTGGGAATAGCTCGATGCTGTGCTGAAGACACCTCCACTCCCTCAAAAAAACCAGGAATGTGTCCCTGTGCTCCGTTTGACCACAAAGGGCTTCATCTGCACCACCCACCTTGCTTCAGAAGGGCAAGGATTACACGAGCAGGGGCACGGGCACCTCCAGGTCTGCCCACGTGCTGCTTGTCCTCGTGGCATCCAGGGGGCGGGTGGTGCAGCAGGAGGTGGGACGTGGCTGATGCTGCAGCAGTAGCCATATGCAGTTGGGGAGAGCAGTATTTCCGTAGTGGGGGGAAAAAGTCCTGCTCACTTGAAGTGCAGCTGAGGTAGAGCTTAGATGGGGTGCCTGAAAGAGGCAAATAGGGCCAGGCTGCAAGCTGCATTCAGAGTCACCATTTCCAGAGTTCAGCTCTGGTCCCTGGGCTGAGATTGGCTCACTTTGCTCCTTGGAACGAGGCCTGCTAAAACTCTCCTACCTTTGATCACCTTTTGCAGGAAAATGATGTACACATTAGATGCTCATTAACATTTCTGTGAGTGGGCTGCTGCAGCAGCAGCTTATCTTGCCTGCTGTTTGCCTGTGGGAGAAAGCTCACAAAAGGCCTGCACAGAGAAGCCCCAGGACCACAGTACTGGAAAGAGGTTGCTGCAAAGTCCGTCTGATCCCTCAGCACCAGTCTTACTTCTTGCTCCTATAGTGATTCCACAGAGGCAGAAGCAGCTGGGGGTGGGGGGAGCTTCCCAGCCCAACTCTTACTGTTGCTGTACCAGGTTAAGTGGTTAACTGGATGCGCTCTGCTTTTAGCAAATGGTTCACTGAGCACAGCTGTCACCAAACAACAGCGTAGCAGAGACTGAACAAATGCATTCGGGGGAAATCAGATAATAGAGGTGGGAAGTGTCCTGTGATCCATTTAACTGTGTCTGCTCCCAGGAGAACACCGCAGAGGCTGCTGGCTGGGGTAAACCAGCACGCCCGTGCGGGCAGACGTGGTGGAACACCTCACACCCAGCCCTGCCAGCAGGCTGCTGGGACCAGCATGGACATCACCAACAGCCTCTGCCAGCGGGTCTGCAGGGAGGGATGGGCACTGTACTCTGGCCAGGACTAATCTCAGCGAGCTTGTTGCTTCCCAGAGCCCGGCCAGCAGCTGAAATCTCATCAAAGCACCGTGAGGCATTTGCACTGAGCCAGGTGAGTCTCGCAGGCTCTCCCGCTCACCTGGCTCAGACAGACTCAGCCCACTCTCCCCACTGTTGGCTTAATAATTAAGAAGCTGTTCTTACCAGGTTAAGGACACATCTTTCTTTCCAGAGCAGCCGGCTCTGTTTACCCCTAATTGCACTCTAGGTAAGAGGTTAAGAGGAGAAAGGATCTTATTATCTGGGTAAGCTGAAAAAAAAATCCTCAACCAGGAGGGCCAGCGCAGATGTTCCTGCTCCTCCAAGGGCAGGACTGTGCCTCTGGAACCTCCCCAGAGCCTCTTCCCTACCCTGGAGAATTAATTATCTGCTCCTTGTGCCTGGGCAGAGAGTGGAGAGAGATGATTCCTTTGTGTTAGGAGAGGAATTGTGAGACAGAGGAATTAGGTCTCGCTCAGCATTCAAAGTCAATTACAGCCCAGCCTGGCAGAGCTCGGGTCTGTGCAAGGTGCCGTACCTGGCGCGCAGAGTCCCGCCTGAGTCCACGCGCACAGAGCTGAAGCCGGGAAGGATTCCTCTGGTGAGGGCCTGAGACCACTCAGACAAACCCTATTGATCAGCTACGGTCTACAGAGCAAAACCCTGGCGACACGACCAGGCTTTGCAGTCCAGGGGCCCGGCGGTGCTCTAGGGGTGCCCCGAGCCCCGCGCGGAAGGTGCTGGTTTCACAGCAGCCAGCAGGGCCGGGCGGCACGGCTCAGCTCTCCAACGGTGATGTCCATCCAAGGAACGTGGAGCCCGTTGGGGAGGGCACATCATCTGCCTTCATTTCCACACAGTTCCCACGCAACTCGGAACGCGTGCTTCTCGTTTCCAGGTAGGGAATGTCTCTGCGTCCTGCCAGAGCTGAGGGGTGCAGGAACGCGCTCTCTGCGTGAAGCACGCCGAACGCACGGCAGGAATTGCTTTCCATCTCCAGAGCACACCAGTCAGTTCTGAAGCAGTATCTCTCCCTCTCTGTTAACAATGTAAAGCTTTGGCAGATTACCCCACTTAAAAAGTAATTTAAACTGCACTTATAAAATATTTCATGAAACATTTCTAAAAACATCGCCACTTTCACTTCCCAGCCATGACAGCAGCAGCTGAAAGAAGGATAGAGCAGTGAAACCTCTCTCTTGAACTCAGATCTCTTGAAATTTCTGCTGCTTCAAGCTGCTATTTCTCTTCTGCATTCACTTAAAAAGGCGTGGAAAATAGGCATATTCAATATCAGATTTTGTTGTTTTAAAACTCGTGGAAGTAAATACTTTGATCTAATCACATGTAAATTATGTGTCACTGTTAAAATATGGGACTGCATGTAAATCCGAGATACAAAAGAAGTCATCACCGTCTCCGTGTAGAATGAAAAGAAATGTAGAATATTAAAATCAGGAGATTCAACTTTATTAGCATAACAGCTTCAGTTTATATTCATGTGCACCAAAAATGCATTCACAGCAAAATAACTCAGAAAGAAGAAAAGCCCTGATTCAGCACAGTAATTTAACTCATATTTAGCTTTAAGCATGTGCTTAAGTCCAGCTGGGCTTAAGTCCAGATGAAGAAAAGTCCTCTGACAGTCAAGACAAAGCCAATAAAAGTTGAACATATGACTGCAGGCTGACCAAAAAATCCAGAATATTTTTTTCTGAGTTCAGTCTTTGTTTCAATATGAGTATGTTCTTTTGTTACAAATCTCTTTGTCCGGGCCTAAACCAACTCCTCTGAGGCTAATAAATTCATAATAAATACTATCCTTGAAGGATAGAGGACAAAAGCTTCCAGGCTGCATCAATCTTCCTCTGGCAGTGAAAGAGATAGATGAACAGCTACAGGTAACACCAGCAGAAGCCAAGTGGAGCATAGTGGTGTATGTAGAGAACTGAACAGGACACTGTTCTTCCTCTCTTTTCTATGGAAAAAGAAGAGGCTGTGAGTTCCCACCGGCTCCCTCCACGCTCCTGAGCTGGGCAGCAGGCCAGAGCTTCGCAGAGTCAGATTCCCTCCCCATCCTCCTAGCTGGGTGTGTGCTGTCACGGCTGGGAGCGGTGGAGGAGGAAGGTCTCCAGCTCTCCCATGCAAAGCAGCCCTGATGTTCAGGCTAGAGGAAGGACGTGCACAAGCTGCGGGCAGCAGAGAGCTGGTTTCATCCCCTGTGTGCTATGGGGAAAGCACTGGCTTTGCAGGAGGTGATTTTCTGTGACAGATGCAGATGCAAAGGTGGTCGTGGCCGCTGCGTACGGAGATCCCTGACCCGGCAGGCTGCTGTGGCTCCTTCTGAGAGCCAGCAGTGCCTCGTCAGCCCGCTCTGCCATTTCCCAGCTCAGTGATCAGTGACGGTGCTGTTCCAGACCATCACGGCGAGAAAGCCGCGGCTCAGCTGCGTGAGGCGGCAGAACGGAGAGGGCTCCTCTCCCTGCCCGCCCGTCAGCGCTGGGCCGGTGTCTGAGCAGGCACCCAGCTCGGGCAGCAGCCCCTGGGGGGAACAGGGACGGGCTCTGTGACTGGTCTTGGTGAAAGCATCACCCAGAATACAAAGCTGGACTGCCAGGCTTGGGGAAGGCACGAGTATGTCAAAAGCAGAATAAGATAGAAGTAACAGGGAATGGTTTCCAACCACTATGAAGTGGAAGCAACCCATGTTACACTTCAAATAAAGGCACTTGGCACCCAAACAGAACAGGAAGCAATCTCAGCTCGCGCTCACAGAAGAGGCTAACAGATGCTAGCTGACACTAACAGACTCTCAGGATCCCTTGAGAAGGTGTTCTGGGGCTGCTGGGCTGAAGTGGGCAATAAAGGAGCAGAGAGAGGAACTCTGCAGTACCGACACTCAAACTGACCTTCTGCTGGTAGTAAGCAGAACTGCTCGTTAGGGCCATGAGCTTTTCAGGGCAACAGCAAATTCTTACTCAATACGTATACAACACCTAGAGAAAGAAAAGTACACCATCAGCGAAGCCAAAGGTGTTAGTATGAAAACTGCAATGCAAAAGAACTATTTTCACACTGAGCAAGAAACACACCTGAAAGATCTGGACAACGGGCTGGGCCTCCTGGGAGTACAGGCGGCAGCAGCAGGGGAAAACATTTTGTCATGTTCCAAAAGGCTTGATGCCCTAAAAGCTCTAAACTCCCCTCAGACTCCTTGGTGACATGAATTCAACCATTTCCCAACAATCTTCTTTTCCAGAGCAGCAGCGAGACACCCTCTTTCAAGGCAACGCAAAGCGTCGCTGGCCCCGTGCACGCGGGAGGAGATCACTGCTTTCTCTCTCCGCGCATTAGGTGACTTCACTCTGTTTGCTGTGAGCTTTTGCAAAAGGTTCCTTTCATCAGCTGCCTTTGAGGTTCTTTGAAAAATGGAAATAATTAGGCACGTGTATTTTCATTGGCACAGAGAGGCTGAAGCCTGATCTGAAAGGCTTTGCCTTTGCAAGAAAATAATAGGTCCAATTAAATGTACTTTATTCTCTGAAGTTCAAACGCCATAGCTTTGGGGGCAAGAATTACGTGCAGAAGAGGGATATAGGTGTATATAGGGCTGGGGTTAAAGGTAATCTGCTCGGGTTTACAAAACAACAACGCTGATGATTAATAGAGAAGCAAAGGGTGGAAGTGTGACACTCCTGTCCAGAGGGACACGAAAAAGCCCCGTGTCCACCGAGAACCGAGTGATTCCATTTGCATGCGTAATCACACACCAGACTGCTGAAGTGATGGATGTAGCTGTGATAAAAACATGCTGGCCCTGAAGGGAGCTGGATCAGACCCCTAATTATCACTCACGATTCCTTGTTCGGTTATTACTTGCAAGAAGTTTCTAAAGTTTCAAAGGAATATAAATCTTATCAAAGTGTTTCTAATTGCACGTAAATGACAGGTACAGTGTCATTTAGCTTGGGCTGCAGGGAAGGGGCAGCAGAGTTCTCCAGAGCCAGTGCAAAGGTCTAATACCGCATTCAAACCTCACAGAGAAATCAAACCCTCATATAAACATTAACTGAAAGCAAAACTGCAGTTAAAAACCAGAGAGGATGCTCTAAAAATAATTAAAATCATGTGAGACAAATCAACACGCTCCTCTGCTTATGGGCCTGGGCTCTCTGGGGGCTAACGCCTGTCTCTGCTGCCTGCCGTGGCTTTCCTTCTCTATGCTTGGACAAAAGACACTTTATTGCAGTAATTTATCACCCCATAAAAGTGGCTTTCTTGTATTGCTGAATAATTTTGAAAGAAATATGTTTTAAAAATTAAAAATGCAGTCGGTGTATGCACACTCAGGTCTGCTGGGAGACATTTCTGCAACTACTGTAACTGCCTGGCTAGTTTTAATACCTCTACCTTCTATTATTTAAAGTATGATGATATTTTTTCCTTCTCTGAGCTTTGTCAGCTATAAATAAAAGATAAGGGTTGAATTGTACAGGGTATCTGTAAGCACTTCCATTATTGATACTTAATGTTACTTGGAGGGGGTGGTGAGACCCTGGTGCTTCTCATTTGCACCTAAATCCTGAGGCCCAACTGAGAACAGCAGAAGGTGTGTGGTGGAGAGGTCATTTTCTCTGCGCATGCTTCCCGTTTTTGTCCTCCGCGTGGCACCTTCCAGCATGAAAATGTGTCCTATCCACAGGTATTTAATGAAACATTAAACAAAGATGCTTGGGGAAACTCTGAAAACTGCTTGATGGGGCCAAGGATTAACAGGAAAGGCTTCCTAGGAAACCTCAGGACACAGAAGATGCTCAGACAAGGTCTAGAACTGGGTCCCTGATACTGAAACAACGAAAACTTGGTTTGCACTTTATTGTCCCAGACCCAGAAGGTCCTTTGCTGAACTGCAGCTGCTTGTTCCCCAGCTCTGGAACAAAAGGAGCATCCTGAGGCATTGTACTGAAGGCAGGACATTTGCCCCAGGGTGAGTGTCCCCACAAATCTTTTATTTAGAGCTGAATCGTGTCCTTGCTCCTCAGGAAAGCGGCAACAAAGCAAACATCTTGTTCAATTATTTTGTCTACCGCTGTAGCTAAATCAAGAAAATGTTTGCCGTTAAAACAGACAGGCTCTTCAGCAGGGCAAGGACCACCCCCTCCAGGGGAATCCTCATCCCCACAACCCCTTGGGTTTGCAGAGCTTGGGACAACCACCAAGGCATACTCCTGAGGGATAAAGGGACACGAATCCTGCCCTCTGTGCCTTTTAAGGATCACGGGGCACATTCCAGCCCATGCCAGCAGGTGGGTGAGTGCAACGTGGAAGCTGGAGAACGGCTGGGTACGTGGAGTCCCCGTCAGACCGAGCTGGCCGGGTATCCCCAGGCTCACACAGGGACAGGAACCGCTCAGAGCAACCCTTCCCTGGGAGTTTCCACAAGAGCTGATGACCACGTCCGGTTTTGTTGCAGCCCGGTGAGATCGCAGAGTGTCCGACAGCTATCAGCCCCGAGAACGCACCAGCCTTTGCCTGATGAATCAGTGGGCACACCAAGCTGAGTTCCTCCTTCCTGTTCTCTGTTTTCCATGTTGCCTCCGAGCTGGCCAGGGCTGCGTCAGATCCCCTCTGCCAGCCGTACGCTAACTACAGAGCTGCAGCCAGTCCTGATGCTTCTTCAAACCACAGGATGATAAAATTAGATCGTTACTCACATCACCCTCTTTGCAGACAGTTATCAGAGGGATGCAACAGCATCTCCCCATTTCATTTTCTAAGAAGTGACTTCAAGACCCAGAGAGTGAGATAGTGAGTCACGCTCAGAGGTTTCTTCACCAGCTTTTATTTAATCAGAGTTAGCAACGAGAAAAGCTGCTCTCTGTGCACAGATACCCAAAGCCAGACACACAGGGTAGCACTGCAAGAACTGCCACACAGCCCCCGGGATGGGCCCAAATCCTAATCACCGGTCTGCATTCGAACCCCGAAGGGGCTGCCAGGCAAATCCTAGGCACCACTGAAAGCAGAAGGGCGGGAGCCTGCATCCAACCACGAGCATAAGGGAGAGTCCTGAAGTTATCTCGCTGACAGATGGACTCCTTCTGTACTGCCCACCCTTGGAGTGCCGCTTCAGTTGGAAGCAGGCAGCAGCAGTCACGCAGACACCGGGCAGGGCGCTCAGAGGATTGCTGCTGTGGAAATGCCAAGACAGACACGCACTTGTTGAGCTGGCGAGTTTTGGTGCAGGTACGGAGCTATACTGGACCAGGCCAGAGGTTTGTCAAGCCTGTCTCCTGTCTGCATCGGTGGCCAAAGGCAGGTGCCCAGAGCAGAGTCTGAAGTCAGGCCGCTGTCTGTTAGGGCTGACCCAGTTTAGCTGCCCATTTATGAAGCCATCTGGGGAAAGACACACCAAGCTGAGCTGGACATTGCCCGCACAGACATGGCAGCATTCCCCGTTTCCTGAAGTGCTGCAACCCCCCCAGGCCTGCTACCTGCACCTCCCTTGCAGGCAGCTGTCTGAGCTCCCCCTAAGCACAGCCTTCCCTCCTGGCATTCCCAGCCAGTCCTGCAGCACCGCAGACACTTCGCAGACCTGCCCTGATCACGCTTCATCTTATGGTACCAGTTTTATGCAGCTTAAAAGGCATTAATAAATAATGAACAGAAGTTGTTGGCCTGTTATATATATAAGCAGCATGTGTCCAAGATGGTCACCAGCACATCAGTGGAAGTTACCCTAGATAATGATAAGCTACAATTAAAAGCAATCTATTGCTCTGCTGGACTGTGTAGCAGTATGTAATAAAAGATTAATCACTTATTAAAACAGCTACAAGTATTTCATTAACCTTTATGCATTATTTCTAACGGGGCCTGTCTACTCTGCAGTCACCGCGCTGCCAAAGCAGACCAAGCACCAGAAGCAGGGGGCAGGATTGCAGCAGCCCCTCTCTGGCCCCTCGCAGGGCCGCTGCCATGGCTAGCAGGGTCGGGAGCGTGTAGCCCCAGGTGTTCACCCAGCTCTCTGGGCTGGGTTTCTGGCCCTCGCTGAGCTCGGCGCTGGTGCAGCAGGAAACAAAGAACAGGTTTCAAGCTGAAGTAGGAGCTGCGGCTCCTGCGAGAGCACCCTCAGAGATGACTGCGCCGCGGAGCCCTGCGTGACACATCCTGGCAGAGTCAGGCCAGTCCCTGCGACGTGCCGATGCCCAGCGCTGGCATCCCAGGCCGAATCCCCCCTGGCTCCCTTCCTGCAGGCTGCAAAGACATTTTGCCTATGCATACTGGCCATTCCCCGCAATTCTCCAGCAACCAGCTGAACTCTTGCCACCTGCTTTCCTTCCCGTAACAGAAGTCAGACTGGTCTGTTTTCTGGAAAGGAGTTCTCCAAAGAGCCCTGGATGTCTGCGCTCACTTTCATACTGGGAGAGTGTCACCTGCGCTGGGAACACCTGCATTGCATTGTGCCATTTGCACCCGGGGAGCTCCATTTAGTGTGTTCATCTTCTGGTATCAGCTGGATCTGGATTTACACAGACAAAATCTTTCCTCTGAGCACATGCTATTAGCTCTGCTGATTACTCCCAGCAGTACTTACCACTAGATAAGAGGGGCTTTCAGAACTGAAGTGCTTCAAGGACTGTGTTTCCTTCACAGAAGCTAGTCTGCTTCTTCAACATCCTGCTACTTGAAGCTCTCTCTGCCCAGGGCAGCCTATCACAAGCCTGCAGAAACTGAATCAACTCAAAACCGGTGTGTGCAACTGAAACGTGGTTTTCAGGAATGCTTTTTGAGTGCATAAAATAACTCCATGGCTTGTTGAAAGCCATCAAGAGGTATGCTTGAGAAATTGTGTTTGGAGACAGCAGAAAATAGCTCTTCATTGCAAAGGACTGCAAAGTGTCTTTAGTTCTCTCTTCCTCTCCTATGCAAATGTTACCCTTTAATGTGGCTGGTCCTAGAGTGATAAAGGACACACCTTCTCCATCAGACAAAGCATGATCTCTTCTGTCTTCCTTACCACGCTTTCTCTGTGGAGAGAGTCTGAATTCTTCCTTAACTCCTCAGACGTTGCTGCATTACCTCCTATTTGTCTCTCCATCCCCACCAGCTCTCAGACAGAATCATCTGAGGCATTGCCTGGGCTGCAACCTTCCTTTATTCTCATATTAGTGGGACCTATTCCCAGGTAAAGGACCTCCACTACTCTTGATCTGAGAGGCATGTGACATGTGGAAACAACATGCTTTGAAACATTGATGCAGCAGTTCTGTAACCTCAGCCAGAGTTCACAAGTTGTACATAGCTAGATTCCCTAAATCACTGCGCTGAAACACACTGTTCTCCAGCAAAGCCACTTCTCCTGTGCCTAGATGCAGTTCCTGCCTGTTGATACCTTTTGCTTTTGAAGGCTGGAATTTGTCTGATACATCAAGGCTAGGAGAGGAAAAAGTGTTTTGCTCACAAAGGTTTGAAATCCCCATCGGTTTGCACCTGTGACTTTCAAACCAAACAAAGCCCTTGCCTTGCCAGATGTCACAACACCAGCACAGCGCTGCTGCGGTGTGTAGTACTGCTTCCCAAAGCCCCAGGGAGCCAGGTCTAAGCAGAGGGGCTGGGAACCTCTCAGTGAACCTGGGATAAGCTTTCAGCTTGTAAAGTAAGTTGATGAGTTTCATTTTACAGAAATCTACCTTAGGTGATACATAATTTATTAGGAACATGTGCACCTCCTTTCCACTGGGCTATGAGTGTGCTGGAGCTTGCCTGGCAGAGGAATCCTTCCCTCACCCTCTAGTACTAGGGGCAGGTTCAAAAGCACCGAGCTCGGAAGCACAAAGTTTGGGAAGCAGCATAACTCACCACAAGAGATAAAATATCAGCCTCTCAGGAATGGGTCCAGGAGCACAGGGGCTGCTGTAACAGATGAGCCAAGTGGTCTGTCTGCCCCAGGGCCTGGCCTCCCCCCCTCGCCAGCAGCAGCTGCTGGAGAGAAAAGTGCCAAATGTGCTGCCCTCGGCGCGAGTTTCTCCCTGACACCCTGCAGCACGACAGCAATCCGTGCTCTGAAGCAGCAAGGGTTAGATTTCCAGTTCAGAATGATGTGGTGTTTGGAAATTCATTATTACGTGTGAGTAAAGAGACAGTCCAGAGAGAGATGCCCAATACCTTTTTTGCCCTAGACAGTAATTTTGCTGAATTCAAAGTACAATTTGTATAAAAAAAGATTCTTCTCTTGTTAATTTTAAGATTAACTTTGCAGTACATGGTTTCTCTGCAAGACTTGTCACAGTAGTGGAAATTGCCCCAGTGCTGAACTGGTGAGAGGTTAAGAAAGATGGGGCAGGTAGCAATGGTTTTTTAAAGCTCTTCTTCAGCATATGTCTCCTGTGGCATTGAAAAAGGGGTTATCTGCTGTGGACATTATATACAGGGTGTGGAGCAGGAGGAAATGTATGAACTGCTTCCTGGAGAGCCAGTGCCTTTCAGTTATGGTATGTACAAACTTAGGTCTAATGCTCCATTTGATAAGAAAGCAGAGTTTTGCTGAATTGTCCTTGCCTTTGCTCCATCCCACTTGCTGCTTTCAAATGCAGAAAGCATTCTTCTTCTTTTCAAAGATCCAAAGAAGACAAGTCTCAGAAGAGAGCATTCCTGCCCAGGGTTGGATCCAGAGCTCTGCACTTGACTCAGTTAATAATGGGTGTCCCTGAACTCAGTGTTTACAGGATGAATGAAATACTTTCACCCTTTGTTTGCCTCAGTTCTTGGCACCTCTGCAAAGTACGAAAAGCTGAAAAAACCTGGAGCTTGCCAAGAACTGTTAATATGAAAACTTAATCTTTCCCCTCTGCTCTGGCAGTCACATGCATCCAACCACATCTCACATCTGATCTTGGGAAACACCTGAGCTTTTTCATCCCAAATGGGGCAGAGCTGGGACTCTGCATACCTGCCGTACAGGTCTCCTTCCTTCTTGAGTACTGCCGGGAGCAGTCAGGCACTGCAGCCCAGCTCAGCCTACTTACTGCCTGCTCCTTCTTCCAGAAGCACACAGTTTTTAAAAACAAATCCTTGGCTGTTTTCATCCTTTCAGCCCATTTTCCATTTCATTTCATCCACTGAAGTAATCGTGGTTATTTCAAATGTGTCCATAAGTATCTGAAATAGCTTTTGTGATTTCCCACTGCCAGAGCTGCCTTTGGAAGCAAGCAAGCAGGGAAATTGCCCAGGGCTCAGGGTCCTAGGCAGGGCCTGTTAAGCTAATACAGGTAGTAGCTGAAGCCCTGTTGTAGGTAAGTGTAAAGAAGAAGTCCATCCCTTGGGCTCTGCGTGAGTCTAACAGCCATCCGTGTGCTGGTTTCACTCCTGCATAGTTTGTCCTGTGCTGCAAAGTGCTCTCTCTTGACAATGCAATTTTCTTCCCGATGTTAAATATTTTGGCTCTCATCGGGCATGTCCAAGTTGGGTGCAGCCTCCCACAGAGCAGGACACGGGACTCTCTAAGTGTGTATGTTAAGCCAGACACCAGGTCTGCATTTCAGAAGTGCTGAGCACGCACAACTCCATTTGCTGCCAGGAGGTGCTTCATTTTCCCCAAAAGCACAGGCCCTGCAAGCACAGCTCTCCTCCTCCCCGTTCCCCTGTACTGAACTCAAGCCCACTGCCATCCCAAGTACTCCAGTACTCTCAGTGATGTAAATGAGCTGTATTCCACTGAAGTCAGCTGGACCACACAGCCTCACACTTCGATCCCACCTTTGCCAAGGGCACCGGGGGTTGTTTACACGGGTAGCTGCTGTCTGGCCCACATTAGTGCTTCCACCACCTGCAAACTGAGAAGAGATCGCTTGAGTGGAAAAGGGATTATCAGGAAGCCAGGCTGGGCAAGCAATCGCGTGATGTGCACACCTTGCCCCATGCCCTGAAACACAGCACCAGCCTCTTCACTCCACATTCCTGTTCAGACACCCAACCAGCCCGTCACTGGTAACAAGCAGCGTGGCGCTGGAACAGACCAGCCCTGACAGGCTGTAACAGGAGCTGGGGACCCAGCTGCGTGTGCTGTAAAACTCTTCTTGACACCACCACAGTCTGCTCTCTTGGAGCTCTGGAAGGGTTTCAGCTTTTCTCAGACAGTATCATATCAAATTACTGAAAGTATTCTCAAAGAGGTGTTTGCTTCCCTAAATTTTGTTTCAGTTAATAAAAAGTGACAGAGTTGGAGAGAAAGCAAAGCACATGTGTTCGTGGAAAGAAGAAAAGGCCAGTCGACAAAAATGTGACCAACTGGAGAACAGTGCAGCGAGGATGGCTTTGGAACATCTGCAGCCAGAGAATGGGGGAAGGACACGGGGAAAGAAGGAACGAGAAAGCAGCTCTCTGCAAATCCCGGGCTGTTCTCAGCGTCTCCTCCTCACTGCCTTCTCTCACAGATGCTCATTAACATGCACTGGAGCTAATGGGCTGGTAAGGGCAGCACTGCCCAGAGACCCGGTGCACTCCAGCAGCAGCAATCTCTTCCTTAAGAACAGAGATGGTCTCCTGGCTCGGAAGAATTACTCTCTAAGGCTGACATTCTGCTGTCTTTCAGCAGCACTAAATAGAAGTTGGTAGCAGGAGGAGGACAGGACTATTTTATTTACTTGTAAGTGTCAGAAAACAATTTTTTTCTTACTTTCTCAGGTCAGGCATGTGTTTGTAGCTTAGAGCTAATTAAAATGCTAAATCACCTCCAGCAACAGCAGAGAAAAATCATAATTTAATTACTTGTGAGAAAAACTTGTAAGATTCTCAGTTCATTTTGAGATAAACAAATGAAACCACTAAAATTTGTTGCTTTGATGGCTTTTCATAACAGGAAATGGTAATAGCACATTTCTGTCTCTAGGAACTTCCTCTGGTTCCCCTCTTGGCACTAAAGGAACTTTAGGAAACTGCCTGAAACAGGCACCAAACTTTTGCAGTGGCAGGAAGCCAGTTCCGTTCACTTTCTGTCTCCAGGAAAGTAAAGGGCTGTGTCCTGCAGTTCCGTGCTCTCAACTTAGACACACAAGGGAATTGAAAGAGGAAAAGTAATGCCCTGACTTCCTCTTCTAAGCTCTGTTTCACATAAGGCAGTGCAGACGATGTTACTGCAGGAGCAGAGTGAGACAGTCCAAGCCTAGACCAGAGCTGTCCCCGCACAGGAACAGGTACTGCTCGCTGCGTTCACAGGCAGCCTTCCTGCAGGGTAACAGTAGAAGGCAGACAACACCTGCAGCAGCAAAACAAAAGCTGAACGTGCTGGAAAAGGTGGCCTTTGGCAGTAGACATAAGGTGACATTAAAGGATCCACGTCCCAGCCCTGACCCCCTCTGTCCCAGCCGTTCCTGTCCCCAGTCCAGCTGCAGCCGTGGAGCAGGCTCTACTACACGCTACTTCCCCTCTTTTTTTAAGAAGCCCAGCACTTACTGCTGCTGAAATGTTGTCTGCAAGTCATGGTACTGCCTCTTATTGTCTGTATCTTTATAATGCACTGTGTAGAATCAGAGATGCTTAAGCACATGTAGCAGGACCCGCAGGGCAAGGAGCAGGCGAGGCTTGCGGGCTGGATCCCGTGCTCAGTGTGCCTGCAGGGGCAGGGGATGGACAAGCCCCTGCTGAGACTGCGCTGCTCCGAGGGGCTTGTGCGTGCAGAGCAACAGGGAGGTCCCCGAATGGTCACTATTAGCAGCTATGAAGTATGTATCTCACTCAGACACGCTGTTAAAATACATCTCTCTAATTTGGAAAAGCAGATTTTGCCATCCTCCCCCACCCTTTCAAGCTCAGCAATGTTAACAAACGCTACAGTTCAGAGGTATGAACAAGGCTGTCCTAATAATGTGTCTCTCTAGATTCTTGTCATGCTGCCCCGGTGATATTCAGTGTGATAATGAAGGCAGCAGGGAGGGAAGAACAGAGAAAATAGCAAACAACCTGGGAATAATGTGGAGTTGCCATGAAGAGTCACAGATTCGCTTACTGAAATTTAGAGCGGTTTGATTTTTTCTCTGAAGTCCCGCTTGTTGTAGCAGGAGCCAGTTCCACGTAGCAGCAGAACCACTCAATGGGGCTCAACGCTGCAGGGGCAGCTCAGGTACAGATGAAAAGGTTTGTCCTGGGCACTTTGTCAGCTCAAAGATGCTCTTAGCCTACAAGATCCAGATGGAATGAGAGGGTACAAACAGCCCCGGGGCTGACATCACCTCACAGCCTCCAGACATTCCTGCTTAACTCGGCCTTATCTTAGCACTGAAAATGCAAGAATGACCTCTCCTTCCCAACCCTCCCTAGGCAGCACCTGGGCTGCCAGTCACAAAAGAGATCGAGGATCAAGAGAGGAGAGCAAAAATATAGCTCCCTCCAGTTTGCTGCAGGACCCCAGGAACTTAGTGCATTTGGGAGTGAGAGATGGGAAAGTGAGAGGGGATGGAGCAGAAGAGAGAGGGAGGGTCTGCTGGTAGTAGAAGGTTCAGAGAGAGAAGAAAGGCCAGGAACAGCTCCATCCCTCCACTCTGGCCTTGCCCTTTGTTCTCTCCCCCCCGCTGCCAGACGCCTGCCCTCGCCCAGCACCCCCAGCACCCCCAGCACCCCTCCGCAGGCTCCTGGCACAAACCCCTGCAAACCCAGCCCTACCCTCTCTGCTTCGCCCCGCAGCAAACAGGCCGGGTAGGGCTGTACTGGACAGTCCCTGGCTGCTGTATACATGTGTGCCCCCCACCCAACAACCCATGGAATGAGGCACCTGCAAAGGGCACCTGGTGCCCAACCTGCAGGCAGGGGAGCAGGATCCCTGGACATCACCTGCCCCAGAACAAGGTGAGAAAGTCAGGAAAGAGTCCGGAGGAAACGCTTGAGAAAGAGAGAAAGAAAGACTGAGTGTTGTCTGTTTTGGAAACAGGTACAAATTTGTCAGGACAGACATTTAGATGGAGTGTGAGATTTAGGAGAACTGCCCGAGCTGCTCTTCCTTGTGTCCTGTCGCAAAACAAAGCAATAGGGTAGGTCAGAGTCTGACCCTGTGGTTTGCACCTGAGAAGAGCTGAAGGATTGTTCTCCTTAGATCCTTTTACACCCAGACTGCAGAGTGCAGGGAAGATGGGGAGCAGGACAGCAGGTACTGTTGCTATCAAACCTGCTGGGTTTATACTCTCTTCAACCTTACAGTGCTGTGACAAGAACTGAAGTGGGACCAGCAAAGGTTTCAGACTTCTGCGTTCATCCAAAACATCAACGCACTGGAATGAAGCTAGCTTTTCCTTTTCTGCTGATTTAGTTGATGAACATTAATGACATGCTCTTGGCCACAGAATTTACTCCATCAAGGTGGCAAAACTTCAGTGTAACTGGGCTCAAAGCAGTAAGCTCCTTTTGCTAGTTTCTGCTGAGTTACGTAGGTATTAATTTATTGATCTGTGAGATTATTTTTTTCATCTTGTCATTTGTTTTTATCTTTCTTAATAGACACAACATTAATTCACTGTAACTAAAGATACTGGGATTTTAGTTGAGTTTTCTGTCAGTTCCCATAACTCATTTTGATGGGAACCCATTGGATTTTAATGGAAACCTATTAGGTGAACATATTGTGATCATTAATGAACTTGATGTGCAATTATATGGGGAACCACCTAAAGGTAATTAAAACCTATCAAGAACACTGGGGAATAAAGTGAAAGGAAGTTAGTCTTGTTTAAGACAATTAGTGTAGACAATGATCTGAGAACAAAATAAATGATCCCTGATGAAGAAAAGCTGTGTAGGTGGCTACCCTGGAAAATATAGGCCATGCAAACAGAGGGTTCTTCAGAAAATCAGCGGTTATGGACTGGGGGGTTTTCCTATTGCAAGTGGTGCTTTGACAGGAACGTTCAGCCTTTCACTTCCTATTGCCTAACTCTGTGATATTTTCCTAATCCCCTGGTCCTCTGGGCTGAGGTAGAAGAGCACAGAATGTCCTGACACCTCTGTGCCTGTAGATCCAGGCAGAGAGAAGCAAAGGAGTGTTAATCCCGTTTTTTTTGCAGGCTCTGCTGGGTGACACCGTGCCTGGTTGTGCACACACACAGTCTTCAGTGTGTCCAGGGTAGGTGGAGAGGCTGCGGGCAGCCAGCAGGGCACAGAAATGGCAATACCCAAAGGATGAACTCCAGGCGTGGCAGGACCAGAGCTGTGTTCCCCCCTTATTCCAGGGACTCAAATGTAGTGTAAATTTTCCTTCGGTCAAGTGCTGTTGTGCCCTATCGAAACGCTGCTCCGTGCCAGGGACTTATCCCCCTAACCATGAAAGGCTGGCCTCTCAAAGAGCAAGCAAGCTGCAGGCTCAAAAAGTGCCCCCAAATCACTGATATATTCCTCAGAATCACAAGAAATCCCATTGCTTGCTGACCACTAGACAAGTGAAGGGTCTCCACTCCACTGTCACTGATCTGCTCGGCGTGCCTTTGGTGCAGAAGCAGGGAGTGTAACGTAATTAGCTGGCAGTCGGTGTCCACCAAATGTCATTCGTGAACACATTTGCTTTAGTCCCTATTCACCAGCGTCAACAGCAAGGCTGCTTCCCCATCCACTGGCAAAGGCTTTCGCCAACATTTTAGAATTCAACAATGAAACAGGCCTGCAACTAAAACATTTATCTGGCAGTTTTCCCTCTTTAAGTCAAAGTGTTATGTTGGCACACTGCGCTGTGGGTGGCGATTTGCCAGAGAAAAGCATGTGTTGGAAAACCTTGCTCAATATTATAGCAATCTCGTGCTCGCAAGCCTCGTACGACTCGAGGAGGAGAGTGCCAGCAGGGCTCGGAGCCGGCCTCCCCTCTTCCCAGGGCAGGCAGGGAGCAAAGCTCCACCATCGCCCAGAGCAATCAAGAAATGAGGTGTTGCTGGACACAGCCTAGCATGTTACATCTCGGGCTGAGGAGGAGTGGGAAAGGGGGTTGTTCAGCGGCTGCTGTCAGTGTATGTCAGCCAGTCAGCAGAAGGAAGCTTCACAGGGGATAGCAGAGAAAGACACCGAGCTTTATTTTTGAAACATTACCCTGCAGGTTCTGATGTTTGTTTGGGACCAGCTCACATGTTGGACAGCTGGGCCTTTTCTGTGGGGCAGATGATCCTCACTGAAGCAGAAAGAAAAACTACAGGGACTTGCCTGTAGTACAGGAAAACATTGAGGAGGCAGCAGTAACTTAACATGCAAGGGAGACCTGGATTCAGGAGGCAGTTGCATCATTCATTTAGCAACACTCAAGCCATGGAGCAAGAGCTGGGCCGCCAAGTGTGTGCACCGGGCATTGTGCTCCTGCCAAGTTACATCTTAGGGGAGCCAATGAATGAGCCAGGACAAAAAAAAGAGGATGAAATGGAGAACTACAGAGCCAAACGAAATCAGGACTCTCTTCTCCCTGCGCTTAGCTGCCCAAGTACCTGGCCAGTGGATGGGACCAGGAGAACACAAAGTGTGAAGAGCGCTGCCCACCCTGCTTTCCCTGAACCCTGTGCTGATGTGGCTGAGGTGCTGTCAGCGGGGCAGAGCCTGCTGCCACAGCCCAGCTCAGCACCAGCGGAGCTGTTCCTCCTGCACGCACAGCCAGGCACTTCCACCACTATGTCCCTCTCACCATCTAGCTGGAGTTCAGCCTTTTGGGGCACTTCTGAGTGGGGGAGGTCTCTGAGACATGAGTCTGCTGCTGAAAGACAGGCCCTAACCCAGCTGTAACTTCTGAGACTGGAGGTCACTGGGTGAGGAAGGGATGTCTGCTTTTTCAGACAGGATGGTCCAAAGCAAGCCCTCTTGCCTTTGAGGCAGAGGAGTCTGCAGAAACCTCCCAGCCAGAGCACAGGCAGGACAGTGCACGTAAAATACCTTCTGTTCTAAAAGAGCTATCTGCAAAGTTGTTATCAGAAATGACAGCTAAGTTAGACACCAAAAACACATGACATAGCTTATCATTCATTCTTCTGCTTCACCATCATGAACACCCATACCTCACGATCTCCAGACAAATCCTTACGCTGCTGTCTCAGTTCAGTCCCAGTCCCTCACCCATCCCCACAACAGCCTCCGGGCCGGATGTTCACCGGGTGAGTGCCACCGCGGCTCTGAACCCCACCAGACACCGGTAAACTGCATCTCCCCTGCTTAACCCCATTTTTCTCCCTCAGCTATAGTGAGGCACAAATAACCTTTTTCACAGCAATTGTTTTTCGGTATAAAGTTGGGCAATACCTTCAGGATCTGTTTGAGGTAGAAGATGTGGGACAGATAAACAGTGGTTCTCGTGCAGCGGCACCAATCGAGATGCAGCATCCAGAACCCGTCGCTAAGCCGAGCTCCCAATAGCGGGGTAGCTACAGGAAGTGAGCAGTCCAGCCTGCTACAGCTGCCAGAGTGCGGTTAGAGCAAAAGCCATTTCATTTCTATTTAATGAGGTTTCCAAGTAAAGACATTCTGGGGGTTCTAGGATCTTCATCTTGCTCTATTTAAAACCACCAGCGTGGCAGCTGTCACACAGGAAATCACACCGCTGGGCAGCTACTGATCCTGCACAGCAGAGCCTCTCCGACCTGCTCTCCTGAGCTGCACAGAGCAAATACTGGAATCTAGCACACCTCAGTGGAAGTCAGTAGAAGAGCCCCCTTGCCGGGGCTCCCATGTTTGGTGCACTTCCTACTCCAGCTATCAGGCAGAGCATGAGCCTTTCAGACTGAGAGACATTAGGAGGCAAGCACCCTGGAAGAAAAGGTCAGCAAATCAAACTGCAGAGCAGCAGGCGCTCAGAATTTCTCGGTAACCAGAGGAACATCTCACTTCCTCTGAAGAAAAAAAAAATTTAAAAAAAAAAAAGGTGTGTAGAGCAGGAAGGGAAAAACATGTGGCTATGATTAATACTTCAACCTTTAATTAATAAGCCTTTAGAATTCTATCTGCTCCACCTCACTGTCAGGATCTGCTGCACTTTCGTGTCTCCCAATGCAGAGATAGGTATGAAAAATGACAAAGCTACCACATGAATACTGTGCACGTGCCAGTAACCCAAGGCACCCTTCAGACCTCTCCCCTTGTGACAGAAGTGCATGCAATGGACCTGCCTGAAAACCTCCCCTGGAATCCTCACCTGTTTCCTATTTACCCTCCATTTAATCTGAAGCAGGAGATGGGAAAACAATCCTCCTTTCTGCACTTTTGTTGCCTTTTCCCCCCGTGGTGTGGCTGGCCTTGCCCTGCCACAGCCGAGCAAACCCTTTTGCAGCATGTTCCAGTTGGGGTTTTGGCTTTTGGAAGACAACAGCAGTTCACCACCAGCACGTTCTCAGTTCACAGGTACCTCTTCCATGGGGGACACCACTCCATGCTCCTCTCCTCTTTGCCTAAACAACTAGCAAAAGCTTCAACTACCTTTTGTTACCACCCTTGCACACTGAATCCCTGCTTTCCCAAGACACACAGCTTTCCTGCACCAATATAAGCCAAGGATCAGACCTGTATATCACATTAGCACGGTGATATCCTATTTTCATCCTGATCCTCACACCTACTCCTGGCTCTAAATTGTTCTTTATAAAGAGGTCTGCAGGGACCTTGTTATCTTTATTGTTGTAATAAGGCAGCTCTACAGGAGAGAAGGAAGGTGTTTAGAGAGACAGTAAAGGCCCCAAGGCTGACTGAACATCAGGGAAGGCCTGTTGCAGAGGCCAAGCAACTTGGGCTCTTGCCTTGGTGAGCACTAATCAGTTTCGCTTGCAAAATGGGTACCAGGCAATAAAATACAAAGGGTGAAGCCACCCAACGCAAGGATTAACCTGCACCAGGATCCCTGACCAAGAAAGGGGGTAGAGCAGAGATATAACACCTCCTTAGAGGGTGCTCTGGGATGGTCCTCCTCCTTTCATCCTCAGGGAACAGGCATCTTCAGGGAAATGCTCAGCAGAAGCAAATTACCAGCAGCATATTTATGTATTTTGAGTAATTCAAAGCTTTTCCTTCCTTTCCCTTCCCTTCCCTTCTCCAGAGGCCCTTCCCAGGGATCTCTTGGAGCACCCCTAAAAGAGCTGATTCTCCTGCCAGTCGTATGTGGCAGGTTCATCACACCTTTACCCCATGCAAATCCTAGCAGTGTTTGCAAGGAAGGGAAGAGGTCTTCTGCCAAGTGTGTACAGAAATCCCTAGATGAAGAGCATGTACAGCACAGCCTTGGACCATGCTGGAATGCTTCTTTAAAGTAAGTTTGCTAGAAAGATTTTGAAAAGAACACACCCCACAAGTCTTGCTCTGCCCTTGCTGCTTCGAGTAGTGTGAAGTCTCTATCACCATTACCTGCAGGCTGCTGTGGTAGGTATGTTCCCAGGACAGGGATTGACTGGGTAAATCTGCTGATGCCTGAGCAAACAATGACACATCAGCAGACAGGTCTCTCAAGACTCCAACAGAATGGGTTTTGAAATAGGTAAATAGGTAAGTGTCCTGGTGGACCTAGAGGAGATGAAGTAGCACATCGACATGTGGGAAGTGCCTGTCAGGAGAGAGAATCAGTGCACTGCCTGCAAGAGCTATTGATCCCACTAGTGCTATTGTCTCGTCTGAAAGCAAGGCCTCCAGCGTGCGTGACAGAAGATCACAGCCTGGATTAAATTTCCAAATCGTGCAGCAGTAACACAGAGAGAGAGAATGCTGAAGGTAGAGCAAGTGTAAGAGACTTCCAGGGTTACAGCTGAAGCAAAAGCAAACATTAAATAAATTGGGTGACAAGAGCTGTGCCCATCCCCGTGCAGGCACTCTCGCTGAGCGGAGATGCTCAGAACGCTTTTGACCGAATGTCAAAATTCAGAAAATGCTGTTTCATCAAGAGCAGAAGTGCTCCCTGGGAACGTGGGCAGTTCAACAGAGCTTGAAATAGGAATATTTCTGAACAATTTGCTCCTACATCCTGAAGTCTGTATCTCTATATAGTTTATTGTCATATATCATCTCTGACACTTTGAAATTATTGCACAGAAATGTTTCAGTATTAGAGAAAGGTAATTTTTTGGTAATGCTGGGGTTTTTCCGTTGTTGTTGTTGGGTTTTTTTTTTCCAGTTGAAGCATTTCAGATGTTTTATACAATGTAGCATTTCAACATTTTGATTTTTATCGCAAGTTAGGACAAAAAAAACCCCCAAATTCTGAAATATCTGATTTTCTTGGGGGACCAATATTTTGTTTTCCAAAAAGCCTTATTGCTGAGAAACTAAAAAGTTAGTGTCTTGGGAAGTGATTCAATGCTGCTGCAGCATCTCAGGCATGAGAGTACAGTGTACTAATAGATGAGGCTGTTGCAGGATGCTAATATGGAAACTAGAGCTCCAGCAAACCGTTCATCTCCCTGGTGAACAGCTGAGCTCAGTAGCTCACAACTGTTTGCTTTAGACGCTCCCTCGCTGTTGCCGTGAGGCCAAGCACACATATTCAGTTCCCTCAGCATTCCTGCAAGACTTAATACTCATTCCAGGTTCCCTCTTGGCACGGAGAACTTGCTGGATTGATCCAAAAGTGAAAGCAGCTTTTCTTGTCTCAATCCCCTTGCTTTCAGCAAAGCAGCGACTCGTCTCTCTGAGCGTGCTGGGGTTGAAAGAAAGAGCTCTCCAGGACTTACCTGTGCAAGCCACAAAGGCTTGGCCTGGAGGATTTGCAGTGAGAGCCATCCTGCCACCCTTATCTCAGAGGTCCTTTTCAGACCTTACAAGGCAGTGATTGATCTGCCTGTTGCAATGGGTTTCACTAACATTTCATTACCTATCCCCCCTGAAAATGTTGTTTGATTTAGGTTCAAAGAGCTCATTATGTGGGGCTTTTTTTTTTTCCTCGGGAAAAAAAAAAATGAAATGCAGAATAAGAAAGTATCAAAAACTGAGCTAATTACAATTTGCCAAGGTTTGGCTGGTGTGTGAGTGTGTCTGAGATTTTGCTCATTACCAGTTGTATAATATAATTTCTACTGCACGGTTAATTAGTACCCAAAAAATAACCTAAGGAATTTGCACAAGCCTGGTTAGAGGACAAGAAATAAATCACTGAGGAATAGGTCTGGAGCAAATCCCCAGTGAGGGCATTTTCACTATTGAAGTAAAATACTTGGAGGTTTGGCTTTCAAAACAGACAGACATTTTGGGGGAAGCTCAGGAGCATGCTGGGGGCAGCCTCTGTGCCACATTCAGACGTCAAACTCCATCTCATTCCACGAGCCAAGTGCTTTTATCTAGTTGATGTCTGCAGATCTCCAAAGAGGACCCAGCTCAGGGCTGGGAATCACGTGTTCTCTGACTCGGGGGAAGCGCGGAGGTGACATCCAGCCTGGCTGGGCACGGCCGCCTTTCATGGCAGCACGTGTTCCCAAGGCTGCTCTGCTTTGGACAGTTCATTCCAAGCACCCGAAGCTGACTCAGAGAATTTTCACTTAAGCACTAGCACAGATACCTCTTCCTTCCACCACCACAGCAGTCATCCTGAGACAATGGAAAATGTCATGGATCTTTTGAAGTGAAGAGAGCTGTGACAGACCAGCGGACAGATCCACTCCCTCAAGCAGGCTCCCTTAGGTTATGTGTAACCGCTGAATGGCCTTCCCAGCTGGGCAGCGTGACTGAGAAATAACCAGCTCCCTCCTAGAAGGCTCCATCTTGGCTGGTGCTGTTTGCTGCAGGAACAGGACATACTGCAAAGATGCCCCTTCAATTTGGAGGTAGATGGGGTTTACTACATATGTGGATTTGGTGAATTTGGTTTGTTCTCCAAGTCAGTTGAGCTACTCTGAACTCTGGACTGACTCGGAAAGGAAGAGCTCTCTGTGTATTTCTTCTAGAACAGTTCATTCATTCCCACTTTCTGCCCTTTCCCATTCAGATGTTTTTGCTCTTTGAAACATGTCCAGTTGTTCTACCCCCAACTAAAAGAGAAAATAAAATTTACGACGTACTCTCTGTGTGGTTCTTCCAGCAGCTTGGCAAGAAACGAAGGCTACTGGGATGTGTTAAAACCAATGACCATCCCAGAGGGTTTAAAAAGAAGTTAGATACCAGGAACCAAATACGTTGCCCTAAAAAGTATTGCTCTGTCTGGGTCTGTGTTTGCCACCATATCAAAGCCTAGAAGTGGTCTCCAGTTTGCCTGTATTGGAATTCTTCATAATTCACCACTCCTCCCAAATCCGATGTGATCTGCAAACTCGGAAATCTTGCTTTCTATGTCCTCAGCCAAGTCTTTCATACACTGTAACTATCAGAAAGACCAGGATCTGCCAGTGCAGTCTCCTACAGTACATGCTCCTTTATTAACTTGTCTTTCATCTTGAAAGGCTTCTATTTATGCCTCCTTTCCCCACTCTGCTCCTGTCCTCTGGCCAATTTTCAATCAGTGAGCCAATTCTTCCCCTTTCCAACTCCCCACCTTTAGACATTAACCTCCGACGTGGGACCCTGTCAAACACCGTCTGAAGATCCAAGCCTCTCCTGACTGCTGCTTAGCCTCTTGTCTATGCCGACAGGAGTGTATGTTCTAAAAAAAGAAATTTCCAAAAGTTAGCGAGGCAGAAAAGGTCCTTTTCGGAAACCATACTGGCTATCTTTGGTCAAGCTGTGCGTTTCTCAACAGGCCACCTTTCATCTATTAAAACATTTTCTAAGACTTGTCTTCACCTGAAGGGAAACGAACTTCCCTGCAAGACCCTGGTGCACATCTGGGTCGTTCCTTAAATAATGGTGGGAGGCTGTCCGCCTTCCACCTTTGAGGAATCTCCTGCAAAACACTTCAGCTCTGTGAAGTGCCTGTGAAAACCTTTCCAATTTAGACCCACAGTTCCTTTAACCTCCTTAATAAGAGAGCCATAGAGTAGGGGGTTTGGTACCAACCATCCACTTCACACCCTTCAGCTCCCTGAAAGCTTCGTTTTCTGTGCTCTCTTTTCCTTTGAGGAATAAAGTCTGGTTTCCACCTTTCTACTTACAACTTTGGTCCAGGCGGCTCCTCTCTTACTCAGGTATATTCTCTCTGCCAGTAGCCAAGCCTGATATTCTACTTGCCTCTTCTCACTCCACAACCAATAGATTAAAACAAAATTAGCTTCCATCTTTGCAGCCAGACCTTTTCTTCCTGCTGACACGCAGACTCTGCCAGCTCATTCTCACCCTGCTCGGCTCCAATGCCAAAATGTCCCCAATTACCAAAGAATCCCATATATCCTGCTCTGCGTGTGATCACTTCCACACCATTATCTTGCCACTCAATTCATAGCCTCTGCCTAGAAACAGCAGTAAACCTGTCTCGATGTGTCACTTTACATCCACGTTGAGTCTCCTTGGTCTCCAGAGGAGTGCCTCAGCTCACAGACACCTTTCTGCTACGCCATTTATAGAGATACGGATGTGCACAAGCAGCCTCCTTCCTTGCATGCCAAGGAGGAGATGAATGTGCTGTGGTGCTTACATTGCTGCAGAAACAGGTATTTTCCCAGGCCACTACGTTGTTTTGCATGATTAGAAAGAGCTGACTTAAGCAGAAATGACTGCATGGGCTAGTTACAGTACCTGGTGTGGGGTATATTCTGTATATTCACATCGCCTTGGACAAAGGTGCTATGTCTGTAAAACGGAAAGAAGCAAGATCAAAACCTACTTTGGTCAGAAGTTTCGGGGTTTGAGTCATTGTAGGGGCTTAGTGGGAAAGGTAAAAAGGTCATCCCTAAATAATTTATGTGTCCAGTGAAAAGACTGAATTCCTCCCAGGCTGCCCAGCTCATCCAAAATGTATCGCTGTAGGGAGAAGTAAAAGTTTTTCTGGTCTATCTGCCCCACTTCAATGTTCTTCACGCTAGGTATAGCGAGCCAGCTCTTCTCTTCAGCTTGAGCTGTTTCGTTGTCCTGGGTTTAGGTCATCCAAGGCAGTGACAGTTCCTCCTTTCAAGCTCCTGGATAAGCAGTGGTGAAGCAGCGGTTCCTCTGGCAGCTGGTGGAGCAGAGCACTGAAACCAAGACGAGAGCTCTCCATGGCGCAGCAGGCAGGCCAGCTGACGAGGCTCTACACTGCAGGCTGCTGTGAGCCGCAGCTATGGCAGGAGGAAATGGCTGCTCCTCTGGGTTTTCCTGAATTCCTCCACGTTTGAGGGCCTTGCTGAGATCTTAAGACATTGGTTCAACAGAAGTGGCTGGAAATGCTGGAAAGGCAGACTGGCACTGCCCAGCACTGCCCGGGCAGCCAGGGGTGCAGCCAGAGACAGGACAACGCTTCTCGCCTGGTCCAGCGTTCTGGTGGCACAGCCATCTGCCACTTCCAGCTCCCAGCCTCTCCTGCAGCCCACTCTCTCCTGGGCTTCTGGACACCACTTCCCTCCCCCCTCGTCCTCCCCAAAGATAGCCAAGGTCACATTTGCCGAGTTACAGGCTCCAGAGAAGCTTTGTTTGTTTCAGACAAGCCAGGGGGAGCAGACAAGAGAGAGTCAGTCAGTGTTATCACAACTAATGCAGCTCATTAGAATTGTTTTAAACTCTGAAAGCAAATGAATATCTAATGAGATTTCCCCCCAGGTGTAATTAGCAATAAGCTTTACATTGCTCTAAAAATACCCTCCAATTTTTTGAAAAACTAAATGCAGATAACTGGAAGCTCTAGTTACACTTAATGAACTGAACAAAGCACATTGAAAACTAAGAATATTTTAATTGTGTTTATTTAGCCTTCAGCAAAGGATCCGAGACATTTTCATAATCATCGTATTAATTCCAAAATGCTTCTCTGCAAGTTGTCCAGCTAGCAATGTCAATGCTGATCATACACGGTGGGCTAGCTCCTGGTCGGACAGTCCATTTACTAAACAAGGCATTATTCAAGAAATGGAAGCCATCTCCTCACCAGGCTTCCCCTCCCCTTTCCTGCTCCCATGGGCTGTTCAGTGTATATAAAGAGTTTATCAACTCAAGAAGAAACACTGCAGTTCTGGGTGAGGAAAATAATTCTGGTTAGATGTCTTCTTTCTCCAGATTCACTCCCAAAAGCACGGTGATAAAAATACTAATTTTCTTTAGAATTCTCAAGAATTACTAAAAGTAGGTATTGCCTTTTGCCTTAATTTGAAATCAATTGGTAAGCTGACTTTGTATCACTGAGTATCCCAAATGACCAATTCATTTTGGCGACTATCAGCCAGAGCTCTCTAAAACTCTGACCTTGGAAAGAAAGGAAGCTACAGCTTGATTCGTGTATCATCTGTCCCCGGAAGTGTTTAGCACTCAGTCCTGGTTTTGATTAACTCAGCAATGTATCAGCAAGATACTGTGTCAGGGTCTCTGTGCTTCTGGTGATTGCTGCCAGGCTTTTGAGATGTAGCCCATGATGGCCCGTATCGTAAGAGCCGCTCTCAGTCAGACACCTCCAGCCTGCCCCCTCTGTGGCTGATGCTAACACGGAACTCAGAAACATCCCCGATGGGATGGAACTCAGGCAACCTGTCCATGCTGCAGCACAGAGCGACAGGGCCCTGTCCCCGGATGGGAACATCCCAGTGCAGTGTCCATGGAGAGATGCCTGCCCTGCACAGCTTCCTGCCTCATCTGCATCAGCTGGGAAGGGCAGTCTGGGAGCCCCACACGCCAGTTAACAACCCCAAATCAAGTTGCTAGTCATTTTATTATATGGCCTCTCAGCCAGGCAGGGGAACGTCCTGGGGCTGCTCTCTAGGGCCAGACTGACACCACGTACCAACATGTCCTTAGGACACTGCAAGTCAGAAAAGCAAGTGCAGAGGCAGAGCAGGGGCTCCCGTCTCCCTCCTGAACATCTGTAGTGCTGTGAGATGTCTTTGATTCTACACTGACCATTAGAAGAAGGAGCAAGCAGAGTAATGCTAAGAGAGCTTGAGTCAAAAACCGAATTCATAGAATGGGAGCTGTGATGAGACTTCCACTGTGAATTGTCTGTATTGTTCCACTAGGAAATTCAAAACCCCACCAATAACTCAGTCCCTTAGGCTCCCCAGCACTTCCATCACAGGTAACAGGGCTGCTGCTTCTTCACAGACAGCGCATTCACAGCTTCCCCCACGTGCCCCTGAATAATCAGGGAAGGGCAGGACACGAGGAGGGACCACGGCAACTCTCCTGCCCGTGCTCCGTGAGCAGCCCCTGGAGCCCAGGCTGGGCTCCCGCCCCGGCCTCGCCGCTTTGCTTCGCGCAGCCCAGGTAGTCAGATCCCATCGACCTCCTTTCTCCGCGCCTCGCCTGCCGGCTTCCTCGGGAGCATTGCAAAGGAGAGTTAATTAATTCTGATCACTCCTAATAGCCTTCTAGGTCACAAATTGGTGATTCAGCTTCATTAATTTGATTTCTAACATTTCATCCTTTGCACTCTCTGCCCGATTAGCTTCTTGAAATTTCGTTTCAGTAAATGGGATGAGCAAGGCAGAAACTTCCAAAGAGATTTTCCTCATTGGCATTTGGAGGACAAGCCACGGCACAGCCCTCCTGGACTGGCGGCCAGGGTGCGGTCACCGCAGTCGTGCAGAGTTCCTGCTGACAGGGGCAGCGTGGGCAGGCTGCACACCGGGCAAAGGGGACGTTGAGCTCTCTTTGCTCTTGCTCAGGCCTAAACCAAGAAAAGCACCGGTGCAGATTGCACTGGGCCGGGAGGAGAACGAGACCAAGGAATATCTGAAATAACAAAGAATTCGCTATTCTGATAGCATTTTTAAATACAAGCTGACATGATTTGTAGGCTTACATAAGCAGAGATTATCCATGCTGAGGAGTCCTCTGCTCTTGCAGACACGCCTGCAGATCAATGCTGTACTCACAATAATCATTATTTTGGCTTGGAATGGAAGAGGGCAAGAATAATATCAGCTGTATTCAAAACACAGCACGTAATTTTGTAATGCAGAAAGTTTCACAAGAAGGTCAGAGGAAAACTAGAAATTGTTCTGTGGTCCCTGGTGGTCCAGGCAGGAAACTGTACCCTTATCTCAAGAGAGGTCACCGAGGAACGTCTTTTTGTAGCTGAATCAACCCAAAGTTCATTGTGAACCTCAGCCCAAGGCATGGCTTTTCAGACAGGTTTGAATCAGAGGTGCGTGTGGTTTTGCCACAAAACCACACAGCAGTACAAGTTTGGGGATATTCTATCGAGCCGAAGGCCAAGTTCAGCACGGCAGAGAAATGTGAGAGCAGGCTGGTCCCACCCGCCTTGTGGGTTTTGGTGCAAACACATCACAGAGCTCGAGCTGCGCAAAGAAACAGATTTCTGAGGCCAAAGGAAATCTTGGGGTGAAAATATTTTCTAGGCACTGAGTTGAAACACGCAGATGCACGCTCAGGGCAGCGCAACCTGAGAGAGAAAGCAAACCTGCAGCTGTGGCTGGCAAATAAACCTGCCCTGTCGGCAGCACAGCTTTTCACAGCGCAGGAGCCAATGAAAAAGTGCTCGAGTGTTCTCACTGCTCAGACATGTGCAACCTGGACCCTTCGCTGGGCTTATTGTTCCCTTGCAAAAGGCCCATTTATAGCAAGCCCAGCAAGCCTGAGAGGGGAAGGAGGACAATGGCAATCTCCCCCATTCAGCAGCAGAGGCCTAGGAAATATTTGCTACTCCAGGAGAGCAGCAGAGGCGCCTTTTCAAAGCTGCCTTTGCTGGGAGCTGAGTGACAGCTGAATCACAGTGCTGCTTTCCAAGAGCCAGACCTCAGTAGCACTGCCAAGAGTGGCCTGTTGTATTCAGAGCCCCGACACAGCTGCAGTTACTGGGAGGTCCTGCCATTGTGCTCCCCCAGCAGAAAGATGTTTCTGTCCCCCCTTTATAGACCTCCATTGCTGCCCAGTACAGGCAGGCTGAATGAAAATGTCAGCAGCAAGCACGGAGCAGATGTGAAGGGACCATGCTCTCTGACCTGGATTCACCCATCACGTGGGCTAACGCTGCTAGGTTGAGAATAGCTTTGTAAGGCAACTTCAGGGGGATGGGTTGCTGCCATTTGAAACAGCGTGCATGTGGGGCACGGAGCTGAGTGACTCAGGAATGGCACTTAAAGGAAGGCTGAGAGAAATTCTTCCAGGGAGACATCCGGGAAGAGATCAGCACCATAAGAGTTTAACAGGATTTGTGCGCTCGGGATATACTGAACACTCTCCCCATCTAATCCCACTCTTCATTTCCACATAGTGCCCACTGGCCACAGTCAATACCTCCCTTTTGGAGGGTGGCTGTAGGCTTTAAGTCCAAGCTTTTGCGGAAACAAAACAACTAAAAAGTAAAAGTTTTAGAAAGCATTAATAATACAATGTCTCCAGGAAGTAAAGAAAACAGTCTGTGGTATCATTCTGTCTGAAGAATAGTAAAATTAAATTTATTCAAAACAAACAAACAAAAAAGTGAAGATAACTAGTGTAGTTTCATAGTCCAAAGTAAATAAGATGCAGATAAAAACAGAACTGAGGAAACTAGTAGAAAAATGCCATACGTGTTGAAAATGAATTTTAAGCAAATTGCGTCCCCATTATGTTGGTGACACTTCCGCAGTGAGCGCTGGAGCTGCAGTTCATTAGCCCGGTGCTCACGTCGAGATCTCGACTATTCATCGGTAGCGCATCCCAGCGTGTGAGTCCCCAGAGGCCCCAAGCCCGCCCTGCCTGGGCATCACGCTGCCCCGCCGCTGGCACCCCCTGCCCACCCTGCCACTGGTGGCACTACCCGCGCTCGGCGAGCCTGCGGGCACAGGCTCGCAGCGTCTGAAGAAAGGAGCCAACAACACGAGCGATAGCTGGGCGAGAAAAGGAGAGGAAGGGGAAAAGGCTTGGGAGGTCTGTCACCAGGGCAAGCAGTGTGGTCCGGGGGGGTTTTCCTGCATTTGGGAAACAAGGGGACGCTTACGGCAGGGCCTGTGCTCCTGGGGATAGTACAGGAGAGCAGCTGCTTTACACTGTCAGCCAGATCAGAGGCAATTCCGCATCCAAGGGCTGGATGTGAGCCAGGTGTGCTGAATGACTACGGAGACACCTAAGATACAGGGATGGGAATCTCTCACCAGGTTTGAAATGCAGATGAGGGGCTGCGGAAAGGGCAGCAACACAAATATCTTGGAGCAGCGAAACGCCGACTTTGAAGGGAAATGAGACAAAGCTGAAGAAAATTGGCTGGGATTCAATAAAGCCTGAGAAATGCACAATGGAAAGGGTTTAGTGCAGTCAGAAGGTAATTACATTAGAATAATTCTACTTTACAGCATTTTTTGCATCATCAGAATATTTTTCGTGCTCTCTCTCACTCAGTGGCAAAAGCCAAAATTTCACAAGGAAAAAGTCCTGAAAGAAATCTCGTGTGCCAAAGTACCAAAGACACAGGATCCATAGGATCCATGGTTCCTCTCAGCCCAGAAAGCAGCCCCGGAGCGAGGCAAAGCAGGCAGAGCAGTGTGAGCGCAGGGGCTGGTGGGGCCACGGGAAGCTGCGGTAGGCAGGCTGGACCTGAGGCAGGCTGGACCTGAGGCAGGCTGGACCTGAGGCAGTCAGCCTGGACCTGAGACAGGCTGTACCTGAGGCAGTCAGGCTGTACCTGCGGCAGTCAGGCTGTACATGAGACAGGCTGTACCTGAGGCAGTCAGGCTGTACCTGAGGCAGGCTGTACCTGAGGCAGGCAGCCTGTACCTGCGCCAGTCAGGCTGTACCTGAGGCAGG
>WTSP01023597.1:0-22737 GCA_025331215.1 Actenoides lindsayi
CCCTCCTGAGGGGACGAACCGGGTCTGCGGGGGCGGCCCCGCCGCTTCCCGGGCCGGGAGCCGCCGGTTTTGCCTTAGGGAGAGGGGTGGGCTCTGAGCCTGGGTGCAGGCTGGGGACTGCCCGGGGGCTTACCCGGCAGCTTGTCGCCGCGGCCCCCGGAGCGGCTCGGAGCTCTCCCGGCTCCCGGGGCCGTGCGGGACCCAAGAGCGGGCTCTCGCCATGCGGTGGCGCTCGGCAATCCCAGCACTGCGGGTGCTGCGAGTGATCCCGACACCGAGGCCTTGGCTCTCACTCCGGTTGGGACCCGCCGGGAATAGGGCCCCGGGAACAGGCGGGACAGGACCCCGGGAGGGACCCAGAGAGGCCACCCGAGGCGCGGGGACCTGGCTGGGGCCACGCACACACCCGCGGCTCCGTCTGTTCCGCCTTTCCGTGACCTCTTGCCTCTCTCCGGACAGCACTGCTCAGGACCCGCCGTTCCCCTCCAGCATCCTCGGCGGTGGCTCCACTCCAGCAGCCGCCACTCGGTATTGAAATGACCTTGAAAGCCGGGCACAAGGGCAGCTCTCCGGATCCTGCCCGGGCTCGCTCCAGCCGAGGCGGCCCGGCCACAAGTGCCTCCCTCCACATCTGATCCTCACCTGGATTTGGATTTTGGTTTTTTTTTTTTCTTTCTTTCCTGGGAGGTGATATCTCCGGTTCGCTCTCTCCCGCCTCTGCCACGTGCTCCCCCCTTGCTCCCGCCGGCAGCAGGGAAGGGATTGGCGAAAACCTGACGCCACCGAAGGGGCTCCCGCTGGACCATTTCCAGGCTGGATCCCAGTGCCACGTAAGGGCCAGGAGGTGCCGATTTGGGAGAGGGAGAATCGTGTAATGATTTAGGTTGGGGCAGGTGAAGCAGTAGCCCAGGAGGCAAGCTGGGGGGTCTCAGGGAGCCTGTGACAGTAGGTAGGGGGGTGTCCACCCCAGTACATTGGGCAGAGGGGCAGCAGGTCACCGGTGATGTTTTCCCTTCACTGGGAATTCCTGTGTCCAACTGCTCTACCTCAGCTTGGGGGCTCCGTGCTCTGATTGATCTTGCTCTGTGTGTAGTTTGGGAGGCTCAGGATGGTGATTTTCCTGCAGGAGTGGTTTCCTGCTGGAAAAATTCCTCAAGGGGATGATGGTGTGAGCTGCTAGAAAGTGTTTTCCTCCCTGTGCTGGGTCTGGAAGTGGCTCTTGGCAGGGAGACCTCCCCATCAACTGTGCCTGGTGCCCAACCTTGTCTGTGCTCCCAAACCCCAACTCTCCATCCCTGCTGCACCTGGGAGCTGGGATGGAGTGAGTTGTGGAGAGGGGAGATGAGGCTGCTGCTGAGATGTCTCTGTGGGGGCTGAGGATATTCCTCACAGCCTCCAGGACCTTTCTGGAGCCACCCGGTGCCAGTGCTGTGTCTGGGACCATCTGACCTGGGACTTGTCCATGGCAGGGACCATGGGAGGGAGGGGAAACATGGACAGGAAGATGGAGCACTTCCAAGTACGCTCTGGCCTCTCTGTTTTCTCATTTTAGGGGATTTCTGTGTGTTTGGTGACCTCAGGGGGGGTTCTCAATGCCCTTGCCTCAAGCAGGGGGTGCCTGTCCCCACCCCTTGCGTGGTACCCCTCGGTGTCAGCCCCGGTTAGGGCTAAATCCGCTTGCCTGGATTAAGCGACGCAACCATTTGGGGATTTAAGGGATGACGTGGGGGAAGACGGAGCGGGCTGAGCTCTGGAGCGGGAAGCTCTGGAGTGGGTGGGAGCCCCCGTTCCCAGCACAGGGGTGTAGGGAAGTGAAGACTTTGGCAGTTCATGTTTCAGCTGAAGGGCGGTGTGGCATCACCTGGCAGAATCCTGAAGGCCCAGGAGGTCTGGGGAATCAGGCAGGCAAAAAGCCTTTTGGTGCGGTGCCAGGTGATGTTATTTTGGTGCTTCTTGTCGATAGAGTCTCCCTTCCAGCCACATCCTTCGACCTGAGCTTTTCCTCAAAAAAAAGCCCAAAATGTTAGTCTGTTCACCACCACTCCACGATGCTCGAGCTTTGGGGCTATGTGGGCAGCTCCTTGACTTTGCAAACACCGTCTGCGGGGATCAAGGAGCTGCATCTTGAGGGAGCACCCCTCGTGCCTCTGACCGGGATCCAGCCTGGCTCCATCTCATCTAGACAGTGTTTTGGTCGTGCCCTCGAGGCTGTGGGAACAGAGGGGCTTGCGTGGCTTCGACTTGGCTGTTGGGCCGTGGCACCCACCATCTTGGCTCTCCCTGAGCCTGAGGAGATTATTTAGTTGGGTTTCCTTTTGAATGAGCCCCTCAGAGCGGGAGCAGGGTGCGTTTAGGGAAGCAGAGGTGGTGGAAGAGCCATTCTCTGTAGGTAGGAAGCAGCCTGGAATGGCATCTCCAGCTACGCTCTGCCGCAGCGCCGCAGCCTCACCCCTGTGGGCAGCGGGCCGTGCTCCAGCTCCCTGCCTGTCTCCCACCTGCTCTGCCGTCCCCCGCTGCCTGTCGAGCCAAGCTCTTTCCCCTTGAATACTTTCCTCTCCGTAGCTCCGGTGGCTGTTTGCCGCCCAGGGATCGCTGCACCGGCACCGGTCTGCTGGGACCCCGCTCCGCTGTGGCTCTTGGCAATCTCCGGTTGCGGTTTGCCGAGGACAAAAGCAGCACCTTTCTGGCCTGCTGAGTGATAACCTTCCTGCGCGGCGCGGGGAGCGTGTTTGCTTTACCTGTCACGGCCGATAAGCGCCTCTGATAAAACTAATGATAGTCAATAACAGGCTTTAATGAGAGGGGAGCGACTGAAGGAAGGAGGTAGTGCCCGCGCAAGGGCTCTGCCCGGGGAAGGTGGGGGTTTGCTGACCCAAGGAGCAGACCCTGGCCCTCAGTGACTGAAAGCTTCATTGCCACAGGGAGTTTTGGAGTGATTTTGTTTGCTTGGTTTTTTCCACCATCCCCACCTCTGGCTCTTGAGGAAAGACTCTGCTTCGTAGGGTGTTATCCGATGGAGCTGCCACTCCTTGTCCTCTCTGTTCCGAGTTCCTGGCACTTGATTGCGAGTTCCTGGCAAGAAATGCCCTTTTCTTCTCCACGTGACTTGAGAAATCACAGGAATTTTTTTGCTGTCCTTCAGCAGCAGAGATACCAATGCCTCTGTGCTGACTGGGATGGGAGGGAAGGGAGAGCTGTGTTAATTCAGCCTGGAAAAGATGACAAGGCTCCAGGGAGACCTTATTGTGACCTTTCGGGACTTCAAGTAGACTGTCAGAAAGATGGGGACAGACTTTAGAACAGAGCCTGTTGGGACAGGACAACAGATGATGGTTTAAAGTAAAAGAAGGAGATTTAGACCAGAGAGAAGGAAGAAATTTTTGATGCTGATGGTGGTGAGACCCTGGCCCAGGTTTCCCAGAGAGGTGGTTGATGCCCTATCCCTGGAACCATTCCAGGTGAGGTTGGCTGGGGCTCCGAGCAACCTGCTCTATTTGCAGAGCAACCCCTGCTCCCTGCAGGGGGTTTGGATGAGATGACCTGTAAAGGTCCCTTCCAGCCCAAATAGTTTTATGATTCCATGATTTACCGCTCCAAGCCACCTCTCTCCCCTCTTTCCCTTCCCCTCAGGGGCTAACAGTCTTCTCCTTGCAGTACCAAGCCCATGCATGAAAAAGCAGCTCCTCTGAAGAGCCCCGAGCCCATGCATGGCCGTGATAAGCTGGAGGCATCCCACAAGGAGAAGAGTTTGGATTCCCTCGATGGCAGGTGAGAGGCAACATCCTGGAGTCTACACTTGAGTATTTGCTCTTTTTTAATTTTTTTTTTTCTCCTTTTTGCAACTTCCTGCAGCATCCCCACTGCCTCCAAGCCCCCAGCTAGAGCTGGGTGCAGCGGCGTCCTCTCTTTGTTTTCACCCTCAAATATTAAATCTATAAAAGCAGGGAGGGGAGAAGAGTCTGGGGAATGGGACTGGTATTCCTGCTGCTGTGGTTTTGGGGAGGATTCCAGTGTCTCTGTGGTTTCTTCCTCCCATCTGGATGAGGATAGATGCCCCTGCACCTGGGCACCATCCCAGATTTCTGTTTCTGCCTCCCTTGACCTGGCCCAAGTTGCCCATCACCAACTCCAAACCTCTCCCAGGCTGCTAAAACACATCTTTCAGGGTGTGGGTGAGAGGCCTGGGGCTCTTCGCTTCCCTGATTATTATTATTTTTCCTTCCAGCCTCCATCTGAATGAAGCCCTGAAGGATGAGGACATTAAGAAATGCCACCGGGAAGTGGTAAGTCCTTGGCCTTTGTGAGTGGACAGGCTGCTTCATTGCAGCCTGACCCTGGGGTCTCCCAACCTGGGCTGCAGGAGCCAGAGGCAAAGCTGCAGAGGCTCCTGCCCTGCATGTGGCCCATGATCCTCCTTGAAAATGCTTCTGGGATTTTCCCTCCTGAGCAAAGGAGAAAGTGGAAATCTTGACCACAAGCAGCTCAGTCCCCTACGTTTGAACCTTTTTTGGTTCAAATTATGCCCAAAGTAGAGCATTTTAGTATGTCTGCAAATGAGATATACTCTGGGTGAGGAAGGAGCAGAGGGAGGAGGCGTTTATGCCTTTCTGTGTGAAAAAGATGGAGGAGAAAAACATTTTCTTGATTATTTAGAGGTATCTGGGAAGGTTATGGGGTTGGTGTCAGGTTTGTGCTGGGGCCAGGAGGTGTTTCATTACCTGTGGGTTAAGACAGCTAGAGTGGGATGACTCAGAGATGCCACAGTCCTTGCTGTGTGCCCCTGAAACACTCTCAGCATCACCTCCCACCATCCCAGCGTCTCTCGAGGGAATGTCTGAGCCGACCCCAGGTGATGCTGAGCCTTGATCCTCTTACAGCCCGGCTCAGACAGCACCAAGGTGTGCGGAGCGAAGGTGACCTTGTCACTGTGGGCAGCAGGAGCTCTGCCAGCAGACCGGCCTCGCTGCCCCGTGGCCCTTTGAGCTGCGCCGGATCTCTCCGCATCCTGGTGAAACACCTCGTCCCTTGGATTTCGGGGACGAGCCGTCACTGCCGCGGGGACAGCCACGGCCCTGGGGAGCACCCCGAGGCCTGGGGCACTGCCTCGTCCAGGGCAGGGGCCACAAATCTGCCTTACAGGATGAATGGGAGCGGATTTAATGCAAAGCGTTGAACCACTTCAGAGCCTTTAACTTAGATAGAGAATTCTTTAAGGGCGAACCTGCCAAGCCTCCCGCCGCGGCTGCCGGCAGGCTTTGAAGAGACACCGGGAATATAAATAGCTGGATGGTGCAGCGCGATGGGCACAAAGCGAGTGTTGTCATCGTGCCCCGAATAAGGGAAGAGCTCGAGGAGGAGGAGAGAAACCGCTGGGCAAAATAAATTGCCTGCGGACGAGCCTGGGAGAAACTCGGCTCCTCGCCCGAGGCTCAGCAGCCTCCTTAGATACGGGGGGAAATGTTTATTTGGGAGGATGGCACAACGTTTGCTGGGTGCTGGATCATCTGACCCTCCTCTAGCCCTTCAAGCCTGCCGTCCCCAGCCTGCTGGAACTCCACTGCGCTGGTCCCGGGTGCGGGGAGAGGGAGATTTTTGTTACAGGCTGGTGTTTGGGTTTTCTTTCTGTGTTTCCTTATCGGCAAGGTCCCTGGATAACTTCGCTCTGCTTCCATTTCAGGCTGCTAGCAAGTACAACTCCCAGTACCACAAGCTGTTCAAGGACATCCCGACGGAGGAGAGCGTGCTGAAAGGTGGGTGGCACGCCGAGGGATGGGTGTGGGAGCGGTGAACTCTGGCACACGGCCTCCCATGCCCCTCTCTCTGCCTCGCAGTTTGCTCCTGCGCACTTCAGAGAGACATCCTCATCCAGGGAAGGCTTTACATCTCCCCCAACTGGCTCTGCTTCTACGCAAACCTTTTCGGCAAGGACATCAAGGTAACAGCGGGGTCTGCTCACCCCGGTCCCACAGGGCTCGTAGCTTCTCCCCTCCTTGCCGAAATACCGCTGAAATCACCGTCAAACTCCGCCGCCGCAACGCAGAGCGTGGCTGTGCCTCCCCCTCTGGTCACTTGCCGTGTCTGCCCCAGGATAGCAAATATTGGTTTGATTTAAAATTCCCCAATGCAAAACCTCCGACGAGCCATCACGGTGTTCGAAGGAAGATCAAAGGTTTTGGGAGGTGGTGGTGGCGGGGGGAGATTTGAATTTTTTGGCTTTAATGCTTGATTTACAAGCTAATGTTTCCCCGTTAGTCTTGTGGCTGACGGGAATCTTGGGGAGAGACAACTTCCTTGAAAACTGGGCTGAAGAAGTGAATTATTTATATCGTCCCCTTTAAACAAATACCTGATGGAAATAACAGGGTTTCAACAAAGTTCTCCTTCTGTAAATTACATCCTGCCTTATTTTTAATCCTCCCAGAGCTTGCAGGGGGAGCTCTCATGATGGGTTTTAGGGGGATTCACTGGACGATGCTTTCCTCATGTCCTTGCTGGTTTGGTGAAGCAGCAACCGCCCCTGAGCCGAGATTAACGCGGCAGAGATGCCGTGATCTTTAATAACACCCCAGCTGTCACTGGGAAACGCTGAATCCCCTCATCGCCACTCTGCTCGGGGCCCTTGAACCTCTGCCTTGCAATAGAAACTCCCCAAGCTCGTGCCCTGGTTGTCCCCATGGTCTTTTTGCCCTCCAGGTTGTGATCCCGGTGGTCTCTGTCCAGCTGATCAAGAAGCACAAGACGGCTCGGCTGCTGCCCAACGGCTTGGCCATCACCACCAATGCCAGCAGAAAGGTAACTGGCCGCAGCCGGGGGATGCCCCGGCCCCGATTTGAGAGCAGGGAACGAAGTGATTCCCGTCCCCGGATGAAAGCAGAGCCGGCTGGGAAGCAAGCGCTGCTCTCGGCGCTGGCGACCGGCCAGGGCAAACACTGCGGCTTCGCTTTTGTTTTGGAATTTCACTTTGTTTCTGGGCAAAGCAAAGCCCTGAGTGAAACTCGGCCGAGCCTGACAAATCCCTGCCAGGCTCAAATAAAACCTTTAAGATCCCTGAACTCAAGCAGGGGAAGAGTTTGGGACGGTGTTCAAGCTGGAGCCGGTGCAAAACTCGGTTAAGGGGCGGAATTTCTAGCTTTTCAATCACGTTGGGTGTTGTCGGCCCCAGCAAGTTGACATCCGAGTCCTCGCCTGCCTGAGCCCTGCTGACAGCAGCGTGTGCTGCCTGGCCGCTGGCAGGGAGGGGGTTATTCCTATGGGATTTGGGGGGCAGGGGGTGGCACAAGGCAGGATTTGGGCGTTCAAAGCGATCTGCCCAGCGCTTCGGGCAATGTGAACGCTGCCCCACGTCCACTTGCGCCGATTGATCCGTGGGGATGCTTTCCGTTGCTCCTGGCCCTGTTTGCTGCCTCATCCAGCTGGGCTGAGCATGGGAGGCTCCATGGGAGCAGCAGCTGCTGAGCGAAACTGGCCCCAAAAAAAATCTGGTCCAGGTTTTAGCAGGCTGCAAAAATAACAGCAGGGAAACTCCGTGGGGAGATGCCTGTGGGGGGGGACACATGGCTTCCGAAGGAGGGGAGATTCAAGGGCAGGACGTCTCTGCCTGTGGAGAGCTGGACTTGGGATGGGGGCGAATCTCTCCCAGCAGCTTCTTTCTTTCTCCTGCAGTACATCTTTGTGTCCCTCATCTCCCGTGACAGTGTCTATGATGTCCTGAGGAGAGTCTGCACCCACCTGCAGGTACCCTCCACCCTGCTCCGACAGCATTCCTGTAGCCACAGGGCTCTGCACTCACCCTTCAGGCTGCGCTTCGGGGAGCAGAGCTCCCCATCGCCAACCTCTGAGGCATCAGGCCGCTCCCAAAGCCCTTCCCAGTGCCCTGCTGCCTCTTCCCAGCATCCTCGCTCTGCAGCAAGGGATGGGAAGAGGGGCAGGAGCCGTGCCCTGGGCACGTCCCATCCCTGTGAGCTGCCACGGGGCTTTTCTGGGTCATGGATGACGGTGGCAGAGCCCAGAGTTTCTGCTCTCTCCCAGGGTGTGTATATGAATTATTTATAATCTGGTAGTAATACCCGTTCTGCTGCTTGGCACATCGTCGCCTTTTCCCCACATATAAAATTATAAGGGGAGGAAATAACCCACTGTGAAATCAAGATTTGAATTAAAAAAGTCTTAAGTGGGGCAAGACACCCATCAGCCCTCAAGCTGGAGAAGAGGATTCTGGGGACCTCTTCTTCTCCCTGCCTTTGAAGCACGTGGGGAGCAGTGCCAGAGCCTTTCCCTGCCCAGAAGGGTGTCCACCAGCTGTGCCAGGGCAGTGATTTGGGTCACTCAGCCCTGTTGCCAAACTGGGGAATTCATTTGAAATGTGCTGGGCTCTGCCCAGATATTCCCCTTTGTTATCCCCTCTGCTGGGAGCTGAGGCCTGCAGAGCAGCCCTCGGCTCAGCCATGGCCCTGTGGGGTTTTTGGCTCTGGGAAACAGCAATGTGATGCCCTGTCCTCTGCTGGATGCTCTCCTTCGTCTCCCAAATCCCCGTGCTTACCAGCTTGAAGCAGCTGCTCTTCGTAGCCTCACTGGAAAAGTCCAAAGTCCATTTTCTGGCTCGGGTTGAGGCAGGGAGAGATGACTGGCCCCCTAACACGTTTCTTTCTCCCCTCCAGGTTTCGAGTAAGAAGAGCTTGAGTTTGAGGGAGCTGGCAGAGGAGCCTGACGCTGTGTCGCTGGTGAGGGTCAGGGCGGCTCTGGGCGAGGGAAGGACCCCCGTGAACTTGCGCTGTGGGCAGGAGAGCGTCCGCCTGGCCCCCTTGGTGGGTTTATCACCTTCCTGGCAGGCTGAAGTTTGGCTGGTGGCCGCTGGCACAGCCCAGAGTCAGTCCTCTCCCCTTTGTAGCTCGTCCTCCACGATCCTCATCCCCTGACTGGGCAGACACAGGCGGGTCAAGAGGATGATTTGGACACAAGGCAATGGCTTGGCCGGTTGGTCTCAGGGGTTTGTTTATAGATTGAAAAACTTGAGAGCGATGTGGAAAATGCCACCTCTCTGCTCCTACTGGTTTGTGGCAGTGAAAGCAGGTAACGGGCTGGAAATGTGGTTGAGTTATCCAAAAATCTGTGGGTTGCATCCTGTCATCTTTGGAGCACAGCAGGGCTTGGGTCTGCCTGCAGTGGCTGCATCGCTGGCTGGCAGGACACGTCCTCTCTGTGTAATGTTGATGGCCCATCCCTGTCTCTGCTCTGTCACAAAGCTGTTCATGTTGGGACTGTGCTGGGCTCTATGGGGACACTGAGCAGGGTGTCCTCCATGGGCTGGTGTCCCTGTGCTACAGGAAATGGCCTCATGTTGTGCCAGGGGAGGTTTAGGCTGGAGCTGAGGAACGATTTCTTCCCCACAAGGGTTGTGAAGGCCTGGCCCAGGCTGCCCAGGGCAGTGGTGGAGTCCCCATCCCTGGAGGGGTTTCCAAGCTGTGGAGATGTGGTGCTGAGGGACGTGGTTCAAAACCAGGTTGGATGAGGCCTTGCACAACCTGATCTAGTGGGATGTATTCCTGCCCATGGCAGCGGGGTCGGAACTTGATGATCTTTAAGGTCCCTTTGAACCCAAACTGTTCTGTGGTTTAGTGGTGCCCTGGCAGTGCTGGGTTAACGGTTGGACTTGATGAGCTTAAAGGTCTCTTCCCACCAAAATGATGATTCTGTGATCAGGTGGGTGAGGGACTGTCAGAGGATGATGGGTGACCATGCTGAGCTTCAAGGGGTGAAAGAGGCAGCAGTCGGTACTTGGGGCAGGTGTGGGATGCGTGGGCAGTAGTGTCCCCGCAGGGCCACCATGGAGGGCCAGCTCCCCCACAGGACAATGTTTCGGATGTGCTGGATGGAGACGCCATTAAGGTTCGAGTCCGAATCTGCCCCCACCGTGTCCTTGACACTGCCAGTTTCACCCTGGGGCTGTCCCTGCAGGAGGTGATCGTCCCCGAGGGCAAGTGGAGGAAGGTGTCACCCGCCTCGCTGTCACTGTCGCTGCCGGACGCTGACTACCAGTGCATCCACCGGACCTCCGTCAGCAGCCTGAGCGCCAAGGAGAGCTCCTTCACCTCCGAGGAGCCCCTGGTTTCGGGTGAGTGCTGCATCCACGCCAGGGACGTGGGTTTGTGCCTGGCCCCGCATGCCGGGCTGGGTGTAAACCTCCATAAACACCTGTTCTTCCACCCTCCGCTTGTGTGGAGGGGGTTTCTGCCTTGTAGACCAGCAGGGTTGAGGCTGGGAGTCGGTGATGTCTGGGGGATGGGGTGAGGCGTCCTGCCCGCGGGGTCTGAGCCCTCTGTGCGCCAGGAAGGCTGTGCAGGCAGCGTTAGCCCACAGGGGAGGGCCATCCGATGCTCGAAGGCTCTTGGTTGCTGGAGGAGCACCAGCATCTGCTCTGCTGCTGACTCTGGGCTTGTGTTTCAGAAAGCGCAATAAACACGGAGGAGGAGCTGGAGGTGGAGCAGAGCTGTGTGGCGGAGCTGAGACCCACTGACTACCAGCTCCTCAAGATCTTCATCGTGCTGTACGTGTGCTGAGGGCGGCCGTGGCGTGGCGGGGGGTGAGGGGTACGTCAGGAGCATCCCTCTCAACCGCCGGCTGCTGAGTGCTTGTGCTTGTTTCTCTGCTCCCAGGATCTGCCTCCTGGTCGTGTCCTCCTCCTACCTGGCGTTTCGCATCTTCCGTCTGGAGCAGCAGCTCTGCTCTCTGAACCGGGACTACCTCTCCCGTGGGCACAGGAGGTGAGGGACCCTTGGGGAAGCTTCAGGGCAGGATGGGTCACACCGTGAGTGGAGGACCTGAGAGATTTGACGCAAAGAGCATCCGCTTTGTGACGTGTCCCAGGGGTGCTCTGTCCCTTGTCCTGTGCCTGCTGTTGGGGTGGCTGACAGTAGACCCCAAAAGTGCCATCCCCATGCAGTAGATGATCCCAACGGCTGCTGGTTTGAGCGAAAGCTCTGCTGTCCCTGAGACTTTCAGACCTGAGGAAGAGGTTTCCATAGAATCACAAGCTGGTTTGTGTTGGAAGGCATCTTTTGAGATCATCTTGTCCAGCCCCCCTGCAGGGAACAGGGACATCTGCAACTAGAGCAGGTTGCTCAGATCCCCAGTCAACCTCACCCGGAATGGTTCCAGGGATAGGGCATCGACCACCTCTCTGGGCAACCCAGGCCAGTCTTCCCTCATGGGTTTGGGACCAGTTCCCAGGTTGTAGGAAGCACCAGGACATCTTGTTGGAGCTGGGCTCTGCCCTGCGGCTGATGTAGGCATGGGCAAGGGATGGACAGGAGCGGGTTCCCTCAGGTTGGGGATATTGGGGAGGGGGGTGTTCCCCTTCTTATGACCATGGGGTCTGGGGTACAGTGCCTCTGCCACATCTCACCCCACTCTCTTGTCACAGGTGACTGTTACCCCCAGCACTGGCTGAGGACAGAGGCCAAGATGGTGGCACCCTGCGTACGGACACCAGCGCTGCCTCCTCCTGGCTGCGACCATGGCACGTGGCCCGTCTTTCCCTTGGCCAGTAAAATGGGACCAAGTATCTTCTCCCTTCCTACTGGCACCTACTCCTGGTGGGACCATCCGGCCAGCTCATGGTCACTGATGCCAACTTCTTATCCCACTGGAAACCCATTTTCTCCCTGGGACGCTGCTGTGCTGTAGTGCCACACCATGGGAGTGGTTGGACCTCCCCTTAGGACTTGCTGCTAAAACAGGTTCTGGTTTTTATTCCAGACTTGTTTTTTTCTTGTTAAAAGGTGACCTTGGGCTCACTGGGAACCCCTAAAAATGTGGATGAGTTGCTGCTGCTGCTCTGGGTGAAGCCTGGGCAGCAGCTCTGGGCTGAACCTGCCTATTCGTGTCCCGGTCTCAGTACCCCTGTGGCCCAAGGAACCTCCCCAACCTTGGGGATGGGGAGGAAGGGGCCATGAGTCTTGTGGGGCATCATCTGCACAGCACCCAAGAGTAGGAGTACAATACCTCCCCAAACCTTCTCTCCTGGAGCACTGGGCCATCTCGGGGTGCAGGTGCATGTCCCCTGCAAAGCACTTTAGGGTCTCCCAAGACCAGGGTGTCCTCACTGGGGACTGTGCCTGGCAGTGGTGCTGGACCAAGGCTTCGTTAGCGCAGTTGCCTCATTAAGAGATGCTGAAAGAAACCCGTGGCTGGCACCTGTGACCGTGCTGGACCACAGCGTGTCCATGCCCTGCTTCAGGGAGCGACAGGGTCAGGACGCTTGGTTTAGGGTGATCAGGCCTGGGTGGGTGGGGTAGGTCCAGAGGCCCCATCCCCCCAGCTGCTCTGTGCTGGGATTGGACAGCAGCAGCTGCTGAGGTTTCTGTGGCGCCAACTGGGAGCTGGGGCCCATTGGGGTGTCAACTGGCACCAGCTGCTGCCCAAGGTTGTGGGGGTTCTTGAGTGGGGTCAGAGCCCTGGAGGGGACTGTTTGGAGTGTTCCCTGGGCTCTGGGGCAGGCTCCCTGCACGAACGTGGCAGGAGTGGGGCTGGGGTTGAAGTAACAAGAATACAGTGAAAGGTAATAATAAAACTTATTTTATTACTTTATTTTATTACATTGTTGCATATGCCATGTTTAGATACAGCAATAACCTGAATGTAATAAAGTGCAATAAATCTTTCCCTCTATAGGTGGCTGCTGCCCCTCCCCAGTTCCAAGCACTCCCTGCCTGTGGCCCTGGGTGGTTTTGCTGCCTCTTCTCCCCTCACACTGGGTCCACTGGTAGGTTCTCAGCCCCCCATTTGGGGACTAAGTGCTGTGTTTCTCAGCCTGCAAAGGATCCTGGCCCAGTGCTGGGCATCAGCAGCTCCAAAGCAGACTCTGCTGTGTTTTCAGTGCTGAGACTGGAGCCAGGGCTGTGCTTCTGGGCCTGAGAACAAGCTGGGGGGAGCTGGGGGCTCAGCCTCAGCCCATGTGCTGCCTTTTGGGGTGGGGAACCAGAGGCCAAGTGGCTGTTCCCGGTCCCCAAATGCCACTCAGGGCAGTCTGTGGGTGGGTGAGAACAAGAGGGTTGTGGGGCAGGGAGGGAGGGGTAGGGTTGGGGGACCCTCACTGGAGGTGGGGGTCCAGTCTCGTTTGCCCCCAAAGCTGGGAACCCTGGCCTGCACCAGGATGAACTCAGTGCTTGAGATGGTCTCTAGGTGAACAGGAGCTGCAGGGACCCAGCCCTTAGTCAGAGTTCAGACACTAACTGAGGGGGTATGGGGCAGTTAGGACGGGTCCTGTTGATACTTGAGGGAGGACAGGGAGTGTTTTATGACTTTGTCAAACATCAGTGCTGGAAACAAGCAGCAGCTGAGAGTGAGAGCTTAATGCACATGAGAGTCCCTGGGAGGGATCCAGACCAGCATCTTCAGCTGGAGCTGGACAGAGCAGGAGCATCCCAGCTGGTGCAGGGCTGGAGGAGCCAGCAGCAAGAGAGGAATCAGGATGAGCATCTTCAGTTGGAGCTGAAATAAAACAGGAGCATCCTGTGTCTCAGCTGTCCCCAGAATGACACAGGACTGGAATATCCATCAGCCAGAGCTAGACACAAGCCCCTGCAGCTCGAGGAAGCTGGAATACAGTGGGATATCCATGGGCTGGAACAGGAACATGCAGGAGCCACAAGGCAGAGAGCATCAGCACATACCAAAGGCCAGGAACCTGCCACCTAATGCCCTCAGCAGAGCCAGTGCTGCCTGAGGCTGGGGGTGATGTGACCCCAGATCCAACCTAAGGCAGCTCTGCGCAGCTGAGATCACATCACACCAATGACACCAGTGATCCTTCCATGACACCGGGCACAGCCCCACGACCAGAACCCAGCGCAAACCTCCATCCATCTAGGACAGGCCCGTGCCGATGCCAGGAGCAATAGTGACTGACGAGCTCAGCCCTTAGAGGGCTCTGCACTGGTGCCCACACGGTGCGGAGGGGAAGGGGGGAACCAGCAGCACCAGCGGGCAGACCCAGCGGCGACCTCGCCAAGCGAAGGCGGCGGGAGGCGCTGCACCGGGCGGGATTAAGGGGCGAGGCCTCCACCCCCCCCGCAGGCTCAGCCAATGAGAGGCGCCGACTCCTGTGGGCGGGGCCAAGCGCATTGCCCCGCCCCTTTCCCGCCTGTTTTATGGCGCGCAGCGCGCGCCGCTGGGCGCGGTAGCAGCGCAGGGGGCGGCAGAGCGGCTGGGCCTGCGGGATTCTCGCGACCCCTGCGGAGAGGAAACAGCTTTAAAATCTAAATCAGCCGGGCGCTTTCTAGCTCGGTGTTGTCTGCTGCCGGTGGCCTTGCCCGGGTGCTGGGCTGCGGGCCCCAGAAAGGGGAGCTGCTCCCGAGGGTGTTGGGGCTCCCCCGTATCCTAGAGGGGGGGGACAGCGGGCTGGGGGCGCAGCCCTGGCCGGGGCAAGGGGCGTCAGCGGGATTCTCCGGGGGACACCTAAGGCCGGGGATGCTCTGGGTGTAGGGGCCGGGAAGGTTTTCCCACTAGGAGGCAGTAGAGATTGCCGGATGGGACACAAGCTGGGGCAGGGCCGCTCTGGGGAGGAGCTGAGCTGCAGCACTCTGCTGCTGGCCTGGACAGGGTCTGCCTCTCTCCTTCACCGTGCAGCAAAATCTGCGAAAACGAGTGAAATGCATAAAAATGTCCCAGCTTGAAAGCCATAGTGGAGGTGATGTTGGCTAAGTGGGGGCTGGGGTGGAGTCAAGCCATTTTTTGGTGAGATTTAATACCTTGAGGTGCTGCCTGGGGGTCTGTGGTCCAGCTGTTTCTGCTCCAGCTATTGTAGCTGGTTCTTCGAAGCCCTGGTGCCATGGGAGCCTGTCATTTTGTAGGTGACCCAGCAGCTGAAAGGTGCGGTCCCCACTGCAGACTTGCCTAGCTCATTTTGCCAGTGCGGTGGCTGAAATGGGTTTGGGGCTGTGTTTTCTCTAAAACCCAGTTGGTTCTCCGGAGGTTTAACCTTATAGTGAGGATTATGGCCCTAAAAAGGAAGTTTAGGATTGTTTTTTGTTGTGTGTCTGCCCTCCTGGTCCATGGGGTTCCTTGTCCCCTTGCTGAGCCTGGGCCAGGTGTGTGACAGTGGTGACAGGCCACCCTGTGACTCTTTGCTTAAAGCCAGCAGTGAGACAACTCGTGCATGCAGTCGGCTGATGTGAAGAATGTTTGGAGGAGCCATAAGGTGAGTTCCTGATGTGGTCTGGGGGGAGTGCCTGCTGCCAGCAGCCGGTTGCAAGGCTCCGGTTGTGTTTTCCTGCCTGGTTGGTGCATGTTTGCTCTCCTGGCAACGCCCTGCTTGATCTTATTTGCTTTTCTTTGTGTAAAGAAATGCCACGTAAAAGCCTCGGGTGCAGGAAACGTCCCTGGGTGGTCACCTTGCTGGCTCTGTGTCCTTTGGGGATGAGGAGCACGAGATGAGCACAGTCCCTGCCCTTGAGTTCCCCCCCAGTGGCACCCACCATTCTGCTTTCCTACCTCCCTTCTGCCTGCGCTCCTTCCCAGCCCAAATCACGACCAGTTTCTGCTTGGGTTCACCTGACCGGGGGCTCTGCCCGTGAGTCACAAGGCCATGGTACTGCCACACAAGACGGGATGATGCCGACAAATGAAGTGTTTGGTTTCAGTTTTATTCTGGACATGGGAGCAGCAGTGACTTTGCTCTGGCAAAGCCCAGCGGAGTCCAGAGTGAATCGATCCCCTTTGGTGAGCGGCTCCATCGCCTTTCAACCATCTCTTGGATTTTTGGCTCCGTCTGAGTGATGAAAGAGGTTTTCCAGAGACGGTTGGTGCTGAAAGGATGCCCTGGCCTGCCAGCTGCTCTCCCATCTGGGCAGCCTAGGAAGGAAAGGAACAACCCCAACCCTTGTTCTGCACCAAAATGTTTTCATTTGTGTGTTTTGGAAGAGCCTGGGCTGCGGTTACTCACCTTTCTCTCAGCAACAAGGGAAGCTGAAGACCTTCCTACAGTTCATCACCTGGGTGCTGTGCTGGTATGCTGGTGGGGCTGAGCTGGGTGAAGAGCTCCTGGTTTAAAATAATCTTTCTCCCTTTTCTTTTCCAAGGGTTATATTTCACCTGGATTTCCCTGATCCAGTTTTTGCACTGGGGTGTGTGTGTGTGTGGTGGTGCCTCTGCTAGATACCACCTGAGCAACCCACTGTTTGCCTCTCATAAGGTTAGGAATTGTTCCTTACGCTGCAATGACACCTCATCTTAATTTTTATCCTCTCCCCCCCCACACACCCCTGGCAAAGCCTGTCTTTTAACAAGATGACCCACACTGAGAGCCCAGCCATTGTTGAGCAGAGAGGGGGAAAGTGTTTCGATTAAGGACTTTTTGGGTTTCAAGGAGACCACAGTTATCTTTGGCTTTTCTACCTCAAACTCTGTCCTGTGATTCTCCTTGGTGTGGAGTTTGTTTGGTTTCTTTTTTTTTTCAGTCTGGAGTAACAGAACTGGTTTTGTGCTAGAGAAAGCAGCAACTGTCTTGTATACTCAGGGTGCAGAGAACACTCACGAGGGTTTGGGGAGCACTGATGAACCCTCCCCAAATGGAGACAATCTAAAATTGTCATGAAAAATAAAAACTTCAAAGAGTGTTGCTTTTCATCTCAATTAAGTTTCTTTTCTTAGGATTGAGTTTCTCAGCTTCCTATTCATCTTCCAGCAGTTCAGAGGTGGGTTTTCATCTGTGACAAGAGGAAGCAGGGGTGGGGGATTAAAAAAAAAAAGCTATCACTGTACAGCCTTGGAGCACCTGGCTGAACAAAACTGATTTTTTTTTTTTTCTCTGGTCTTTAATGAATTGAAGCATTTCCTTTGGAGTCTTGTCTTTTGGCATCGATGTCTTGGCATCAGGTTTTCAGGGGTAAAAAAAAAACCAAACCAAAAAACCTTGCTGCTAAATCCTAGACCACTCCAAAACCACGAGCGGGAGGCACAAATTTGAAGTAGCCACGGTAAAGCATTTTGGGGTTTGCTTTTCAAGGGCATTTGCTAAACCTAGTTTGGGAGTAGCAGTGCCTGTAGCCAATTAAAGCCACCTAACAAGGGTGTGTTGCCTGCTGGGCAAAGGTGGAGGAGTCTCTTTAGCCACCCCCTTTTGCTGCAGCAATTAATGTAATAAAAAAATCACCATCAAGAGGATTTCTTTGAAAGCGAAGTGACTTTTCTGGTGAGAAGTTCAAAGGCCAGTGATTTCCAGAAGGGACTAAGGCTTTTCCAGGAGGGAACAGGGTGTTTGGGGGGAGGAGGGGGGTAGCCATGCTGTAGGGGTTACATTCTCTTTCTTTGGGACGATCCTGCGCATGGGCATCTCCCTCAGGCACTGAGGGTGCTGACTCATGACTGGGGTAGGCAGTTGGGTTTACTTTTTTGGGGGGAGAGGGATGGGGGGTTGTGCAGGTCAAAGCTGCACCTCACTCACTTCTGTGCCAGTTTTGTGATGAGAGCTTTCCACTCCGATCTCTTCTGTGTGATGTAGGAAGGGGTGAGGAGCTGCAGCAAAGGCTCTGGCCGGCCCCTGAAGTATCCCTGACACAGAACCTCTGCATTGCAGATCACGTACATCCCACAGTCGTAGCTGTTCTGCTGGGAGGGTGCCTTCTCCTCCACAAAGGTTGCTTTGCCCCCTCTTTTGCCCAAGAAGGCTTCCAGCTTCCCCGCCACTTGCTTGGCGTGGATGGAGTTACATTTGCTGTGAGAATCGTAATGGGCGAAGCACTTTTTGTCCCTGAAGTAAACCAGTAAGCTCCAGTGGGTGCCCCCGGCGACCTGGTTGGAGTTATCATTGATAGGCAAGAACACCAGCTTCTTGTGGAGAAGGTCCAGTGGTTGAAGGAATATGGCTATTTCTTCCTGGCTAAGGGCACATTTAATGAACTGAGCCACCTCAGGGCTGATGAAACAAACCTGGTCGCTGAATTCTTGGAACTGGTGGTTGGCAAAATACTCGAAGGCGAAGCCGATGATGTGGTCGTTAAGCCAGTTTGGGGGTTCAAGCAAAGCAACATCCGACTGCCTCAGCAAGCTGTCCATGTAACTGAGAACCACGGGGTCCATCCTGCACAGGTTGGGGCCACAGCACTCCAGGAAACTTCAAAAGCTGAAACACAGAACAGGAAGAAGAATTAAGGAAATAGATGTGGGATGAGATGCATCTTGCAACAAACATCTTGAGTTCCTTCTCAGTAAGCAGGGAGCAAAAGCCCAGGTTTCCCAGATGGGTATTTGAAGGACCAGATGGGTGGGTGGAGGACACACACAGCTTCTCATCTGCAGCGTGTGAGCCAGGCTTTTCTGCTGCTCTAGGAGCAATGCCTAGCTCTGGTTAAACATGTCCTCCTTATGATCTTAACCTTAAACCTAAGTGATTTCAAAGCAGTTCCTGCTTGGGAACTACAGCCTTCAGTCTGTGCTTCTCCTTGAGTTCTGTGATCTAGAAGTGGGTTGGTGTTTTAGTGTATCACTTTCACCTGCACAGTGACAATCACAGTTTTCCTTAAGTAAGTGTTTTCAGGGCTGTCTGACAGCTGGCTGGTGCCTTTCACCTCCCAGATAGCACCACAGCTTGCTGCCAGCCACATGACCTGTTCCAGGAAAACCTGCTGGCCCACTAGCACGGAAGGCAAGGTGATGATGAGTAAGGAGCAGCAAAGCAACCCAAGATCACAAACAAACCAGTTCCCCGCTGTGGGAATCATCAGGATAACTCTCTACACCCAACCAGTAGAGATTTCATCAATGCGGGTACCATTGAGGCTGGATAGTCTATGAACTGTTGATTTTTTTATTTTTTTTTTCCTCCTCACAAAAGGAGAAAGCACTCATAGGTATGCTGAGGGGTGAAGATCCCTGCAGGCTTCCACTGGTCGTGTTCACCTCTGAACACAAGTGACTGGTCATTCCAATCCTCTCTTTCCAACCTTTTACTCTGTTATTTGTTCTTCCCTCTTAAATGGCACCTGCTTTCCACATATAGAGGCTGCTTAGCCTTAAATAAGACCCTGGAAATTCAAGTAGCACCTTGTTCTCCCCACCCATGTGTCTGAGGATGTTACTCAAAGGACTTCAACGTGTCTTCCATAGAAGACTCTTCCTGAATCCGTTCTGTTGATCAGATATCCACCAATTCTGGCCTTCCTACCAGTTTCAGAAGCTGTTGCATTTGCTGCCTTTGCATCCCAGGGGTATTAAATTATGTTTTAAGAAAGAGGCTGCACAGATGTGCTACTGAATAAACACCACAAAAACCTCACTGGCACCAGACTAGGATTTAGAAGAAGATGTTCCTGAGAGAGAATGTTGACTTAAACCCTCCTATATCCTCCCCTCTTTTTCTTTTGCTCTTGCATCCTCCAGCCCAGGCTCCTTGGCTGCTGCTGCTGCTTCTCTCCTTGCTGGGACAGAGCTGGAAATGCTGCAACTGGGGACAGTGGTGAGGTGGAGCTGGTTTGGCTTCGCCCTTTCCTCATCTGTGCCAAAACACAGCATGAAAACATCTTGGGATTTCTTAAAGCGCTGCATGAAAGTGAGTAATGATAAGATCATGTTAATGTAGTAAGACAATTATCCATTATCATAGAAAGGTTGACATTGTGATGGGGGAAATGGAAAAAAAAAAGATTGCATGTTGGGTTGTTTACATGTTAGGAAGAAGTAGATTTGTGCTTTTTAGCATGATATGAATCATGAAAAAGTCCTTCCTGGCCAGGTATGCATAAATTGAGGGAGATTTATCTTGAAAAAATCTTGGCACGGTCCCATCGCCTGTGACTGGTAAAGAACAGAAGGGGTGAAGCACCCTGTGTGTGTCACACATCGGAAGGAAGGGCCGAGGGAGGGTATCTGGGGCTTGAAGAAGCTAATAACTATTTGTGTGTCGCTGGCAGAGCCGAGAGATGCCAAGCAGCGAGAGTCACCACAAAGGAAGGGGAGCAGTCATTGTTATTTACGCTGAGCCAAACTCAATGGTATTTGGACGCGCTTCCTACGTTAATGAACGCAGGCTACGTCCAAGTTTGTAGAGCAAATCCTTTGCAACGGCCTCCAGTGCAAAAACAAAAGCCAAACGCAGTCCCAGCAGCACGTCCTGCAAGCCTAGAAGCGGCCAGTTTAACGGGGCCACTGCTGAAGTGCTTTCTGTGCCCATACAGTGCCCCAGATTTTCCCTTTCCTGCATTATTTTTTTTTCCTGCTTCATCTTCTACGGGTGTAGGAAACACAGCAAAGAGCTTTCCACTCCGGCTGAAGTGGGATTACGGACTAGGGAAGGAAATGTGCTTCTTGTGTTCTGTTAATTTTCCTCTCTGCAGGAACATTGTTTGTTTGGTTTTTTAAACTCAAGGAAAAAAAAAAAAAAGCCATTTGGCAGCTTCCTCCAGTCAGGAAGAGAGAATGGTTATAGCAAATGCTTAATTGCCACTAGCTACTACTTTTAATTTTATTGCCATCTGATATTTGCTAAGCTGCTTGTGAGTTCTGCAGGATGAGTCACTGTGTGCAGCTCCAAGGAAAACCCTTTGTAGGCTCGGGCACCTTTCAAAGCCACTTAAGGTAAGCAGTGAGGCCCGAAAAAGCCTAACGGAGCTGGGAAAAACCATCAGAGAGGTTTGGGAGAACCTCCCTGTTTGAGCTAAAGGTGAATTAGCAGGGAAGGCAGGAGGGGGATCCGCTTCTCGGAGGGATGTTCATCAGCCCTTGCTGACGTAACAGAAGTTTGACCTGTAACCCGACGAGACTCCGTGTCCAGGATGTAAGGCAAAGCCTGCATTTCATAATGCTCAACCAAAAAATACCAAACCCCAAACCTATTATTTTCACAACTACCTCCCGAGTGGAATTATCATCTTTGCAGCACTTGGAAGCCAGGGAATGAAACCCTCCAGTAATCGAGTGTAAATAGGCAGCAACGGAGCAAAGAGAACCTAAATTAAAGATGAATCAGATTCCTAAAATTTATTTTAATAAACTGAAGGTGCTGAGAGCATCCCGAGTGAACATTTTAAGGTGCCACGTCACTAAGCTCTATACCAAATTTATAGAATATGGAGGTAAATACAAAAAGCCACCTAAAAACCAAATTACTTAGATGAAGAGTAGGAAAGACAGAGAAGTTTTTGGCAGCTTGGCTGCAGTCTTTGGAACAACCAAGAGTAAAAGGCCCCACGATTTAACCACCAGACCATTCCCTTTTCCTGGATATACAGTTTTTAGACACTCTGTTGGTGCTTTTAATAGTGGTTGTTGATAATGGTGGCAAGATCAGGCAAGGTATATCAAGTTCTGTTTATCGGTGTGAGCTGGGCTAAGCTACCAGTACCCGAGCCTCTGTACTTATCTGTCTCCTAACAGAGCCCGAGAAGAAATTCAAGCAAAATTAAACAAATAGGCCAGAAAAGAATCATATTCATCTACTCTTCCATTAAATATAAGCAACCTCTTTGTAGCCTAGAGATTACAATGCCAGCGTGACCCAAGAAGTAAGCCTTTGTGGGTTCCAGAGGCCCTGAATGCTGGACGCAGGAGGAAATATTCATCCTTTCTGTAGACACAGACAATGCCCAAACTTTTCCTCTCCTGACAAATTTCCGAAACCGGACCCGTGCAGCTGCTCTACCCAACACCAGAACTCTCCTTTGGTCCACGACATTTCACAGGACAGCAAACAAGAAGCCGGAGGAATGACACCAAATGCTACTAAATCAAGTGAACTTGGCTTGTATGAATTTTTGGCTTGGCCAAAATGTTGAGTTTTAAGAGGAAAAAAACCCAACAACCTCAATGCCTGAGGATGAGAGACGGCCCCCAGCTCTCCCAGAAGAAACAAAAAGGAGCTCGGTCCATCAAAACGGTGTTAAATCGGACGTTGATGGCTCACGTTCACCTACTGTGAGGAAGAGTTAATTCGAGAGAGTAGCGGGAAGGGCTGGGAGGGAATAGAATTTGCTGAAAAAACCTCAAGGCTGCAGTGGTTCGGTCACGAGAAGGAATCCGGCCAGGGGCAGGGATGGGGTTGCCATCACCCTGTGGAGACCTGACCCGCGGTGCAAGGCGTGACCCCGAGCTTCTCCTGGCGGCCCGTGATCGGTGCCGGCTGGGACCAGAGGACGGGAGCAGCCCCTGGGAAGAGCGCGCTCGCCCCCCTGCCACGGACATGAAGGAGAACTGAAGGGAGACGGATCCGGACGGGGTCAGGGTGAGGCGCAGGGCCTGGCCCGGGACCAGCCGGTAGCACCGCTCTCTCTGAGCCCCCCCAAGCGCTGCCCGGGCAGCCCCGGTTCGACACCCGGTCCCAGTAACGCGGCTCCGCATTTAACGCTTTGAACCATTTTCCCCTCTCCAAACGCGCGTTGAACCCTCCGGGCCCGCTGGACGCCGGCACGGACCCGCCAACGGATGCGACCTGCGCGCCCAGCGGGGCGCCGCAAAGCACCGCCGGGGCCTTACCGGCCATGGCGATGCCGGCCAGGCCCTCCCCGCCGCCGCCGCTCACCTGCCGCTTCATAACCCGCTCGCCGTTCCGCGGTGCCGGCACCGGCCGGTTGCTGAGCGCTGCCGTAAAGCAGGCGGCCTACGGGTGCGCGCAGCCGCGGGGAGGAGGAGGGCGTGGCCCGATGGGTGGGGCGACGGACGAGCGGGCGGGTGCGCGCGCGCTCGCGCGCCTCTGCTCGCCTACCCCTCCCGGCGGCGCGCGCGGACAGTCGGGCGGCGCGCGCGGGCAGT
>WTSP01023598.1:0-31736 GCA_025331215.1 Actenoides lindsayi
TGGTTGAGTCACCATCCCTGGATGTGTTTAAGCATCACTTAGATGTGGTGTTGGGGGATATGGTCTAGGGGTGAACTGGTAGAGTAGGGCTAATGGTTGGACACAATGATCCCAAGGGTCTTTTCCAACCTAAATGATTGTGTGAAAACAGACCAAAGGGCTGAGATGTTTACTGAGACAGCATACACAAGCAAAGCCAAAGTCACCAGTGGAGAGCTTATTTATATACAGGAGATTTCTGTCAACCCCAGCCTACTTAGTCTTTCTTCAGTAAATAAATGCGCAATGTTGCTGATGTTCATCATTGAGGTGAAAGGGTTTTGCAGTTCCTCTTGCCAGATAGGTGTTAAGTAAGTTTTTTTCATCATATTTGTTGAAAAACATAATTTATAATCTAAGCAAGTAGTAGGTTTATCAGTAATCAGAATGTATCTTGCTACCAACAAAAAAGGAAACGTAGGAAGCAATGGTTATTTGACTTTTTAATGCTATCGCAGGCAGTACCATGTGCAAATGTAGTCACATAACGGTCAACAATTATTAAAAGAGAAAAATCTCATGCATGAAAAAAGCTTATGTGCTTTTGTAGAGATAGATGCATGAGCATTCAGGTGAAAAACCACTCACTTTGCCAGTTAAAGTATGTTTCAAGAGAAATCTATGTCCTGAAAAGGCTTCATAATACAATTCCTTTTTGAGGTGAAACTTTTTGGCAGTTCCTCTGGCCAGGCAGAGGAGAGGCAGAAGTGTGCAGGGCAGAGCCCACCCTTTCCTCTTCCCCGAATCCCAGCGCACTCACCGCACGCTTAACATGCGCTCAGTCACATTAAGGAGAGCAAGCACTGAAGGCTGCAGACTGCAAAACTCACATGCACACTGGGTCACCTGCAGGGCACATTCTAAATTTATCAGTTCACCAAACGAAGGAACAGCTGTGACCCTGCACAGACAAAACCACAAGAGAACTCTTGGGATCTATTGAATGCAAGACCCCGTAGAAAACATGCCCTCTGATGCAGAACACCACTAAGACCTCTCTCCTCCTTTTTCCAAGACGAGCAGGATTCACGTGGCACACGAGGAAATGGAGCTGGGGATGCAGCACTGCTTCACAAATATGGAAGGTGGCACCTAAATAAGGAACTGTGAGAAAAATGGACAGAGAAGCAAGTCTCCTGAGGAACAGGCAGTTCTCAAGGTAGCAATGCCATTGTAATGTCTGCGTCAGACTGACCCTTGCAGAGTTGTCTTCTACAGATCACACCTCTTCCCACAGAAGCAAAACTACCTTAACAGAAGCTCCACTGTGGTGAGAGGTTGAGTCAGTAAAATACTGAAGGAATCCAACAAGTGACAATATTCTTTTATTTCTGTGCAACATCACTGTCCTACAAACTAAGCCCCTTACTATTTCCGAGGCCATCCATTACCAGTTCTTTAATGAATTTATGAAAGTCCATCTTAAAAGCAGTCAAGATATTTAGCATTTTACATAACCAGTCACAAGTCTGGACTGACAAATGCCAGCACACCCTTTTCAAGGCAACTGGAGTATGCTTCTGATGTTGAAAGCATTTCAAACGCTTGTGAAACACTCTATTTTAAACATTACCACAAATTGGTCAGAATTTTTTTGTAACTTCACAAGTATTCTGCAAAAAAGCAATCCAGGCAAAGGCACACAAATAAGGGGCAAGGATGAAAATCAGAATGGGAATAAAATCAAGTGTAAGGGAACAGGAATATAAAAATACACTGAACAGAGCACAGGTAATGAAATGCTGATTCTTGAAGTGACAAATGTAAAAAGAGAACTGGTGAGACTTATTCCTCAATTTTCCCCTCCCAGGAGAAACACAGAATTATCTAGAAAAACTTTATCCTTCCAAACCCTTCTGTGGCTCACAGACTACCAAATGGTCACCAAAATAGTTACACAGCTTATATAGATAGGCAATTATTTAATACAGGTATAGAACACATAAAAAGATTCCTATCTTGCAATCACTTTGTAATAAGTACTTCTAACACGGACCACTATGAGATTACACTCTGCCATAACTGTGAGGTTTATCTCATTTAACAAATTCTAATTCAGATACTTAAGCAGCAGAAAAATTATCGTGCCCAAAAGCCTTTTTACTAAAATCTTTCATCAATCCCTTCTATGGAAAATCCAGGTGCTTCCCAGCTGGCTAACCTATTTTTATTAAGATAAATAAAAGAAAGAGCAAATTTATAGGAAATACATAAAAGGTTTGAAAGCAATTTTCCTTCAAAGTGAGTTACTTATAAAAAGTACTTCACATGTTTTTGGCACACATTACTTCTAATAGTTAAAGATAGAGGTATAACAGAACAGTTATTAGACCAAAAGTTTAATGAGAATTATTTGGGTGACTAATACCTCAAGTAAATCACAGCAGCTTGTTATGAAACAGGATTAAGTACATAAGACAGGAGAGAAGGGAAGTAAATGCAGCTGGGGATTTTGCCTTATTATTACAAAAGCCTTTTCTCCATGTTCTTACTACAGGCACACTCAGGCAGAATTCCTGCAGTGGTTATGAAAATTTATTTAAAAATTCAAAAGCAAAATGCTCACAAATAAGTATTTCTTTTTTAAAGAGCCATATAAAGATACAATACTAGATTAGCACTTACTTAATCAAATAGCTCTTAAATTATATTAGTCTATAATGTTAGTTCCTCTTTAATTTCCTGTTAATACTGAAGGGAACAAGAAAGAAATCATGCTAAATTACCTTGCATCTCTAAATCATAATGGCTCCGTGAAGTTCATCTTCATGGTTAATGATTTTCCGTATTCTCTTATATTACAACTTCTTAGCTCTTTTTATTTAGCTTGGAAGTATTTTTCATTTGGCTTTTTGAGCTGTCACACTAGCCACATATCACAAGTTTTTAACCACTGAGTGGCTTGAATGTTTCAGTTTTCTGGGGACAAAGGTACAGGACACTGGGCTTTCCTGGTAATCAGGATCATTTCAGAGTTCCACCCCTTGAAAACAGGCAGCAGTTTTTACTCAGACACATCATAACATGTTAATTTTGAAATCAAGGTTTAGCAAACACAACAGATGGGAGACCAGAAGACGAGTCTGACAACTCATTTTCTGGCATTTACTGGTCTTTCAAATTTTTTAACTTTTGCAGCTGTGCAATTCTGTTCCCCTCATCTGTCAGGAATCAAGTGTACAAGCTGTACAATTCACTTTGCAGCTTATTTTAATGAAAAGCAACCTCTCTTTTAATAGCAAATACATCATATGTTTAACCAGAGATGGAAATTCAGGTACCACAAAGAATACTTACGAAAAATTCCCATGTGAACTGCTGTGTCTTACGTAAGACACATCAAATAAAGGTCATCACTCTTATCCCTTACCAATATCTTAATCTTTTTCCCTGTAGAAAGTTACGTAATTCAAGGAAGTCTCATTAGGTCCTCTAGTTCAATTTCTAAATTGAACCACTATAGTTTTAAATATAACACTGCTCTGAGATGTTCTTAGGGCACTAAGAAAGAAAAATAAACTTTCAGAAGCATCCATCCTTTCTCCTTCAAGCAAGGTACAGATTCATGGTTCATTTAAGTCAGCTTAAGACAGTGCTGCCACCAATGGGAGCAATGTGCAGTACAAACCCCTTGGGTTTGTCCCTTTTCTATGAAGTTTTCAAGTTCCAGTAAGTGTATGGTAAACCAGATCAACATGCCCACCCACCTGAAAAGGGATAAAAAAGAACCAGTAGGGGCTATTACAGAAGGTAGTACTGCAGAGCCAGGGGAGAACATGAAGCCATTCCCTACAGTGACATGCTGTGGGCTTTGGTCAGGCTGAACTACAGGTGGGACTCCATGCTCCAAAAACATGTGAAATTGTACTGCTACCTCTTGTAAATTTTTTTTTCCTCAATTTCCAGAGTTTTCACTCTAAAAAGATTGAGAGAAGCAGATATGCTCACTGTGTACTGTATTTATGCATCCATTATTAATGTCGTTCTGAAGGAATAATCTCAGAGCATATTACCATAAATATGTTACAAGCAAGCTATAAAAATTTAACAGCAGAAGTCAAGAGCTGTTTCTCTAAATTCCAAAATTCACATTCTTATTAAGATGATCCTAAAAGCTCATGAACGTCAAAGAGTAAAGGGAACATTCAAGACTTGGAAGCAAGAGACTCACAAACACTCCACTTCTAACCGCTCTGTGAAAAGGAAAATGTTGCTGTTCTTGAACAGACTTTCCTTTTGCCATAGTAGAGCCACCTCCTACAGCAAAAGTATCTTTGGTCCCCGAACATCTACCCTACCTAGTACATGGCAGCAAATACACCCTCAGAAGAACAAAGTCAAAAATCCAAACTCACAGGAGTTAAACTTCTGAAGCCAGTTTAAATGCACTAAACAAAATACATGGGCATAAATAGACTAAGTAGCCAAACCCCTTTCTCTTCTGCCACTTTCCATGAGCTGGATACCCCAAAGACAGGTAGTGCACACTGAACCTGTTCAACAAGTCTGAAACATTAAACAAACAAGCCAAAAAGAATTATTTTTCAAAGACTGCATTTTATCAAAGGCTTTCGTTTTGAGAAAACTGTAATGAGCAAGGCACAAAACTTCAGAAAGTATCCAAAATAATTTGAAATAAATTGTATGTAGGAATGTATTCAGGAAAGGGAGGAAACAAACTGCTGAAGGAAAGACCTGCAAAATGCTGTGAGATGAAAATTGAGAAGGGGAGAACAGTATGATGGGGAAAAGGGCAAAAGTCCACAGAAGGAAGCACTAACCATGGTAATAGATAATCATCAAGGTGATAGTATCATTTACTAGACATGTACACTGAAGAGCCTCAATCTTTCCATGCACCTGGGTATCTGAATCCTTGTGGTCCCCCTTATGAGGCTCACCTCCCACCACTGCCCCCTGTAAGGTGGGATCTGCAAAATCCACTGAAGAAGAATCCAAGTTCTGCTTGGGGAGCTGGAAGCTGGGGGGGCGGTTTCTGCTGCTCTGGACGTCTGCAAACTTGCCTTTCTATGATCTCCTTCCAGAGCTGACCTACAGAAAGGGACTTGCCATTCTCAGGGTGATTATGGCCCTTTCCCCAGCAAATAACACAGGGGGGTCCCACTGTTTTGTGCAGTTGTCAGAGTCCTTCTCTTTGTCATGAAAGCAAACTGGCATCTAGGAAATCCTGCCCCTCCTTATGATGAGGAAATACCGAGAACAATGTCTTGAAAATGAGACCATACTTTAACAATATACGGGGTTTTGCAAGAAATCAAGTTTAAGGAGTCCTGTTTTCCTCTGCCCTGTCCTCCCAGGCACTGACTCTGCTGCAACGCATTGCCACCTTCCTCACTTACACCACCATACTACGTGCAGAACAATTCTGTAAATCAGACCGATTCAGCAGCTCACCCAACTCTCAGCAGCTGCTCCAGCAGCTCAGCTGGCAGAACCAACAGGGCAGGGTGCTGCGGTGGCACCAAGCTACAAGGAAGGTGGAAACTCTGCAGACTGGCATGGCCAGGCAAGCTCTGTATCTTTACATGAGAGCTTAGGGAAATGAGAACTGATACACCTGACATCTGTCGTAACTCTGTATCCTACGGGCAGAGATGCCAGCTGAGATGAATGCAGAAGTTCAAACGGAGGTTTCGTTTCAAATCACACTTATCTCTGGATTGTTCTCACTCAGCAGTTCATACTGACATAATGGACTCTCCTGCTCAAGAGATGTCTTCCTAACACAGAGGTTGGAACTTTTATAGACATGTCTCTCAGGATGCAGTCCAGCACTAGAGTTAAACCAACCCAAAAGCTAGTTGGTGACAGAAGTCTGTTTTATACTCCTTCTGCACCAGCGCTGACAGAATATCTGATCCTGATGTGAGCCAGGGAGATAAACTGACAAAACCAGAATCATACTCTGTGGTTTTTTTCTTTTTTTTTTTTTTTTGCTGGCTTACCATCCTGAGCTGACCAACCATAGGGTAGAAGAGCATTACTGCAGGCACACAGGAAGCACCAGAAGCAGAATCACCCTGTTCAGGCAGCTGCTATCCAACAGATGTCATGACCTGTAACATCTAGAACCTTAGCCCCGTGTTCTGCTAGCTTAACCCACTCTCTCACTATGCTGCTGCCAAAAGCAAGCCTGTCTTACTGACCACAGAACTGCACAAGTGCAAGAGCAAACAAACCAGGAGAAGATCACGCATATCACCCCTTCTGGCAGATAGATGAAGCTACACTAGCTCAAGCCAACTGCAGATCCACAGACGAGAACACTGTTTCACAACGGATTCAGGTTTACAGTGCTAACAGGGGTCCGTGCCAGGTGCACTCTCTCCCCCTCTTCCTCCACCAAAACCAGTGCTCAGGCAGTTGCAACCAGCCATATCAAAGAAACTGGTGTGGGTGAAAAACAGAACTTTTTTTCTTCCTCCCCAGTCTGATCATCTCCAATAGCCTGGAAGTTACTTCTTGCGTTAAAGCTACAGGTGGCAAACCAACTTAAAAAAAAAATATAATCACCTTTCTGCTGTAACTATTATGGGTATTAACCAAGCACACATCAATAGGGCAGAACACTTAGGAATGATGGATTTTTCTGGGTTGGGTTGGTTTTTTTTTCCTACCACCACACAGGGACAGGTCTGAACTGTTAGACTATGCAGAAGCTACACACTTCTGCACCAAAGAGTGCTAACCCATTAAGGAGTCTCAAAATAAGCAACTGTAATGACTAAACATGATTTAATGCAAAGTTAAAACTGCTAGTGCTGTCACACGCCATTCCTGAATACTGAACTCAGTAAAACTCAGATTTAGAAAAAAAAAGGTACATACCCAAGAAACCATTACTCTGATATCTTTAACTAACACCTACTCCCATTCTACCTTCACACTCCACACAGAAGCTACCTACATTGTTCTATAGACTCCCCAGAGAAAATCCTTTTATACTCAATACTGTTTTACACTGTCATTTACTCCCTCACTAAACCCAACTCACTTACCATGTTTCTGCTGACAGTTTCGATGGCAAGGCATGATGCTATACAGTCTTTACTTGTCAATGTGAAACGATACCTGGTCGTACATACACAAGACACATCCTTCTTTCATCACATAAAGAAAGAATTACATAGACCTCCCTGAAATACAGTCCTCAAAGGAGGACAAACAACGTAAGCTATATCACAATTACAGATAACCTTGCTGTCACACAAAACAGCTGCACCTATCACAGTGCTGTCAAGCTCCAGCAAGACATTAAGATGGTATAAGTATATATCTCAGCTCTTTATTTTTTGGTCTTAAAAAAAAAAAGGAATTTTGTCAAGTTCACCGCCTGGAGGGTATGAGATGCCATTAGAGACAGATTTAATTCTGAGTTGACAAAATATTGTCAGTTGCAAAATAACAATTTCAATTGCAAAAGTTATGATGTTTAAAATTTCCAAAAGTAGTACATTGGTCTAAGAGCTACAATCTGAACAAAATGGAGACGATCTGAAATTTGTACCCACTGTCTGAGAAGTCTGGAATATGCAATGAGTACCCATCAACATTTAAGAAAATTTAAAAAATTAAAATATTTTTTAAGCAGTAGAGAGCGACAGAGTAAAGAACAGAACACAACTCATTTTTTATAAAACATACCTCTAGGACAACCAATTACCAAGTATTAGCTATACCTCTATAAATAATGATTGAAGAAATAAGCACCTGTACCATCATCTTTACACATAAGAATACATAGCTAAAACAAGTAGCTTCAGGATGTGATTTAGTTGGAGGCTAGTCTTCCAGGAGTTAACATGGGGGGGGGAGGGGGCAGAATTCTCTAGGTTTCAGAGTAGAAGCCGAATTTACAGCATCTCTAGGTGACCCCTAGATAAAATTCCCTGCGTGGCTAGATGTCTCCTAATATAGGCATTGTACTCAGATACCTGAAGAGAAGCAGCCCAGCCTTCCCACATCTTCAGTTCCCCTCACATAACTGAGGCAGAGTATACTTCAAAACCTTAATTTCACAGCTAACTCGAAGGAAGCAGTTTGCCATTTTTCACTTACTTTTCCAACTTCCACTTCCAACAAATACAAGCCTTATTATTTGAAAAGACAAGATTCTGAAGTACTATCATATGGTGCTTCAAATTGTTATTGCTTTTTGGGACCAGACCACGTCGTTGGTCTCTCAGACATCCTGCATCAGAAGGTCTGATATTTGCTGATATTAACTTTTAATTTCTGAAGCAGTACCAACTTAAACTACGACTTCCTCACCGCTCATTCCCAGTCTTACCCATTCTTGCCTCAGAGCAAGCAGGACCCATGTTAAGTGCATCCACTGTCGAACTAGAATCAGGAACTGATCCACTTTTACAAAATAAAAATAAAACCAAAAGAAAACTATTTGCTTTATTTTTCCTAGACAGACTATTCCCTTGAGTGTACAGCCCAGCACTCCCAATCTTAAACCCGCATCACTGCTAGCTGTACTACTGCAAAACCATAAGCTGAAGAACACAGCTCATCTTGCAACTGCTAGATAAATTTGACAGCTTTTCTCTCCCTTTGTAAAAACCGACTTCCATGAAGTAAAGATCAGAGTGTAATACTTGAGAAGACAAGCTCCATGTCAGAAGGCAATTCCCAACACTCGCTGCCAAAAAGCGACGGCATGCAGAAATGGAGTTGGAAAGTAAAAGTAGGACTTGACTGTATGAATTAAAGAGAAAACCAAACAGGCAAATCTAAATGTTCCTTGCTCATTAAGAGTCTGTTATTTGAGCATATGCCATATGCTAACAATGCGAAACATTAGCAGAGTCTACCTCTTAACAACAAAACCTCTTCTTTCCTGACGTAGCCGGGAGTGAAAAACAAGTGGTCCTGCTAAAAGTGTACTCTTCAAATTTTAATTTCCCGTTAATAATTTATAATTATAAATTAATGTAGACAACTCACTGGATCCAGAAAAAAAATTACAACTTTTCATATATTGCATTATTACTCATTAAATTACTGTGCAATCATAGTAAGATTCACTAACACTCATACTCAGATTCAGTGTATTTTCTTTTATGCTACATTACACAACCCCACACACAGAAGCATAAAATGTCAGTGCTTCTCTGACACATCAGTAAGTATCTGCACATGGAAAAAACAAATTTATGGAAGCTCTTACAGTAACAGCTCTTAAGAGTCTTTGAAGAACAGCCCTGCAAATAACATTCATAATCATCAGGAGCCAGTGGCAGGAGGTAGAGCAGAAAATGTTGTAAGCAAACTTCCCAAATTTCTGTTACAAACAGGGCCAAAATTGCCACTGGTACCACCCATCCTCCTACCTGCACAAACTTTTAAACAGCAGGAAAAGATAGCTCAAAAATCACATCACCAGGACATCATACATTCTAACTAAGATCTAGACCTGACAACATCACCACTAGAAAAAACAATCATGCAATTCTCTAAGTCCTTATGAAAATGTTTCAAGAAAACACTGTCATCTATTCTACATCCAAAGCTGATTTTCATTTCAATTTACCAGAACAAGCTTGTTGACAAAGTATTAAAAGGTTATTCTTGTTAGTGATTATTATAAGTAGGCAGAATAGGCCTTTCAGTAATAAACCTAATAAATTAACTTAGCTGTCTGTTATGCAGAGAAAAGTCCTTATGCAAAAGGACTTACAGAAATAAAAGGCAACATGTGAATGGAAATATAAATAAGGAAGCACGTTCTCAAGTGTATGAGACAGTATTTTAGTAAAACATATAAATCTGAGCATCTATTTTGCAGATTTTTTTTTTCAGAAAAGCAGTATGGAAAGATGAATATCCTGGTTTGAAAAGTGAGTAAGCAGGAAATGCAGCCTGAGAGCACTGCTAAGCTGTGGGTAAGAGTCAGGCAGCATAATGCAGGAAGGATGGAGACCTTGCTTTTCCAAACTGTGCCTGCGGCTACGGTCTCACTATTACAGCTCTGTATGCAGTTGGCTTTCTTCTGCCACAGTGCCCTCCTGGCTCGTGTTTAACCCGTTGTTCACCAGGACACTCAGGTGCTTTATTTGCAAAGGTGCTTTCTAGCCAGCTGGCTCCCAGCCTGCACTAACACGTGGGGTTATTCAACCCCATCTGGAGAACCCTAGCTGGGGAACTTCGCACTTGCTCTGACCTTGATGAGATCTCTATCAGCCCATTTCTCCAGCTTGGTTAGATCCTTCCAAAGATCAGCTCTGCTCTCCAGGGTATCTAACCATTCCCTGCAATCTGTTATCCTTCAAAAACCTGCAGAGAAGGCACTCTGTCTAGGTTGTTATCAAAACACTAAACAACTGACCCAGTATCAATCCCTGAGGGATGCCATTAATCATCAGCTGCAGGTTGGACTTTGCACCACCCCCACCAATTTTTTGACTCATCGTCCAACCAGTTCTCCACTCAACTCACTCTCCACTTCTGCAGCCCACATCTCACTTAAGCTGTTTCTCTTTGTATTTATAAAAGGTCAGCACTACAGAGTCCAAACGTAACGAGCTTTTCTGAACTAAGATGACAAACTAGCCTGAAGCCTTGCTATCTCAGAGCATCACTCTCACAGGTCCCAAACAACTACATTCCTTTTATTCATTTTGTCATATAATACTCACATACCAAGCACTGTCTGGGCAAAAATCCCCGTCACCACACCCTGCTAGTTCAAAACGGGTAATTATGTGATGCCTTATTTGAATGTAACAACAGATTAAAATAAACGAATGGAACTATCTGAAGCAAGTTGGGGTTTAAGCAAGTGGCACAGAGTTACAAGAAAATGTAATGAAATAGCTGGTTTAGATAAGGATACTACTTAACTATACTACATGCTACTGCAACTTATAGCTACAGTGGAACTTTCAGAAGAAGTTAACAACCAGAATCACTACAAACATAGGAACAACCTTTCTTGAACTCTAGGAGAAGCAGGAAGCCACACATATAGACAAGTCTCATGTGTTAGAATTAGATGTCTGTTCTGTGCATTTCTCCTCCACTTAGAATAGTAACAATTATCTAAAGGTAAAGAAAATACTTTGCTTTAAAGGGTCAGTTAGGAGAATAACATGGTTATAACAGTGAATCTGTCAGAGAGACCTTCAGGTAAATTTGATCTTGAGTGAAACACTATGAGAAATTTTGCCTGAGTCTGCACTATTGATTGGTTTAGATCAGCAGAGTGGTTTTGAGCTACTTTCCCCAGTGATGCCAGTTTTCTGCGTGCTGTTTCAGTTCACCGAGAGCTTTTCACGTGTACACTCTCAATGGCTCCTGGAGAAAGCTAAACCACAGGCTCTGATCCACACATCACAAAATGCACTTCAACCCCTGGGGACACAAAAAGGTCTGAACCAATTACTGGTATGAACAACTTCAAAACACACTCACAATGCAAAACATCTGGTTCAGAGAACAAATATAAATCCAGTCTGAAGTAATCCTGGAACCACACAGATACAGGGACGTCAACACTGCTTCCACTAATTCATTCCTAAAGTCCCAAATTAATTGTTAGTGTAAACAAGTGCTTCTGGCAATGCTGTCACTACGAATACGGATCCAAGGAAACAAGCTACTGTTGGATGCTAGAGATGGCAGATTTCTTCAAATAGTTATAAAACTAGGAAGAGATAATAATTTTTGATTGGATATTGGGATACGTGGACTCTACAGGAAAGGGTCAGGGGGTAGAATGTGCCACACTCAAATGACCAAACTGGTTCAGTCTGTATTTAATAAAAGAGACTAAAGACTGACATCTAAAAATATATCAGGATGAACACTCAGACTGACAAAGTCATTCAAAGCATGGGACAAAGCTGTTAATAAAAACAACTAAGAACTGGTCAGAAGGAATTTAGGCTGGAAATTATGATGTCTCTGATAATCAAATGAGTGAGAATCTGGACTCATCCTCCAACCAAACACTTTAGGTAAAAATCTAAGTTTTAAGAAGTAGCTTGATCAGCTTGATGTGATTACTTGCAATAGCCAACATTTTCTTTTACACAATTCAGAAGGTCATTATGCTTCTAACACCACGAGACAGGCACGCTGTGCAGGGTTGGCTTGAATGTACACAAAACCAAACAAACCCAGAATACAATCAATTCCATATCTGACTTTCAGTGAGAGAAAGTCTGCTAAGCACAGTGGTAGCTCAAAAACAAGAGCCTAAGAATGAAACTAAAGATTTCCTTTTCCTTTTCAATCCATCATCCAAGAGCTTCTCTGGCAATGCACATATTACATGCTGCCTCCAATAAATAAAGACAGTTGCCTACAAAAATACTAAAACTTAACCAAATTGACAGAAATTATTAGAATAGTCACATTACTCAAGTCTTTCAAATTAGTTTGAAAGCTCCCTCTCCTTTCCAAGATTGTTCAACTAAGGGAATATGCTCAGAACTGTAGCTTCAGCTTGAAACCAGAGAAGCACTATCTACTCATGCCACTTTTCTCATTACGTCAGCATTCCACCTCTCTGAACTTGCCTTGTGAATTTACTGCTTTTTAACAAGTAAGCTAAAAAAAAAAAGCATGCCAAATAGACCACTGGTAATTATACTGCTGTGCTTTGCTTCTCAATTAGCTTTCTGAGGAATTATTTGAATTGTAAGGTCAAGACAACCAAAAGGTTTTCTTCTCTTCAGGCTCTTCTCTACTAGAGTTAACACACTGTTATATTCTACCCTCTCCTTCCACACCAATTTCAGAGATTAAAAAAGGCTCCAGTTCAACAGACTGTGCTTTTTTGTTGAAGTAATTAAAATATTCCCAGTGTTTTCCCAGACCTCTTAAACCTTCCTTAATCCTCCTCTTGCAATGAAGAGTGAAATTACAATTTTCCCTAAAAAGGGGACATAAACAGTTTGTTGCATATACTTTGACTGCAAGGTAGCAAGCATAACAGGTCATCACTTCTGTCAGTACCAGCTTCAGGGCAAATTTAGAGAAAAGCTACCTTTAATAAAATATAGTTGAAAACTAACAGTAACATGGCACAGACAGAGGCGAGCTAGCCAAGCTATGTTTTACAACAGTATTTTATGCCTCCTTCTCCTGAGCTCCTTCCTAATCCTACCTTTTCTTTCTATCACTTTCCCCAAAATATCCACCTCAGAGGTGGAGGAACTATATGCCTCCTAGAGCAATACAATTTTCCTGTTACTTTACCTTCATCAGCTCACACTGTAAAAAAACCAATTAAAACTAACAAAAAAAGGCAAACCCAACGCTACAAAAAACAATAACCTCCACACCTGCCTTGATTTAAGAAAAGGTTAGAAGAGAGAATGTATTTTATTTTCACTAAAACTGTTTCTAAGGAAAGTTATTCTACAACGTTTTGGAAAAACAAGCTATCATAAATCAACAATGATATAAATTGTTCCCTGTCTGTAAACACTGGCACAGCCTCAACCAGATTTATCTAAAACAAATATCATAAGAACTACAACACTGACATGTATTTTTACTGCAGTCTGTCAGAAGATCGACAGAAGGGCAATACACCACAACACCAGATGACCAATAATCTTTAGTAACTTGAAAATAAGATACAAAGGATTATTTCCTACGTAGCCATGGGAAAGAAGGACCTTAGAAAGTCATCTGTGACAATCAGGTAATATCCAATGAGAGGAATGTGAGAAAGCCTCTGCAGAGACCACATGGAGCAAGAGGAAGTCAGGAGAGTCTCATGAGGCAGCAAGGAGTCTTCCATAACTGGAGGCACAGCACAGTTTGAGAAGGAGAGAAATCAGGAAAGTTCTCCACTGCCAAACTGATAAATGAGTAAGTTAATTCAGGCAGGAAAATTTTTAAAAGATTCAAGAGAAACACCTATCATATTTCAAATAAAAAGCATCTGCCTTCCAATATAGAGCATCCCTCCTCTTCAATTAGACAAAAGCATTTTATTACAACTTAAGGCAAAGTTATTTGACTATTTAATTTTAATTCCTAGAAAGCATATGCCTTTCCAATAAGGAATAAAAAAACGTTCAAAACGTTATAAAAATAGTCAACAATACACGAAGCAATGCTACATGACAGTACCCATTAAGGTCCTTCCAACACCAGCCATCCACCACAGTAAAGTTTGAAAGAATGCACTACCTACCCTCTTTGAAACAAATCCACATTGAAGAATTTGTGGAGCTCCACGGAGAATTCTACCATAGCCTGAATTTCACTCATGTTTAAGAGGATGAAGAAGTCAAAACTTGTCAGCACCTTAGTTACTGAAAACAAACAGAAAACAAACTTTTTAGAACACAAACTGACTATCTGGTCCTTAAAAAGGACTCTATACACATTGCACTGCTTCTTTAAAAATACAAGCCCTGGGCTAAACAATATAGGATGTACCAAATCCTGCCCACAATAACTTCTATCTTTGTTGCGAAGGAATCAAACGTTATCAGAGAAGTTTCACAACACACCATCAGCATAATACAATCCCGGCACTTACTGATACCTACGCACTGCAGCTCCTCCCTGGTACTTGGCAGGAGAGGGAAAAATACTGCCGACAAGGAGAAAAGGAGCATGGTCTGCTTCCAGCCCTTGTTGAAGCAGAATGACTGTGCAGACAGCAGTGCTTCAACTCTGACATGAGGACAGGGACAGCTGAATTACAGTGTGCTCAAACAGTGCAGAGAAAAGTGCTTGACCAGGTCATGTAGGGCTTTAGATGGAAAGATTCTAGAGGGAAAGCCAGAGTTAAATAAGGTAACGTGCCCATTTGTAATCAATCTTTGTTAGTAGTAAAGTGTTAATTCTCACTGTCTTCTTCACAGTCACAGACTGGCACCTTCCTGCTAATTTACAACTGCCTGCTGATACTTAAATTAAAATCCTACAGACTTTACTAATCTCTGCTGGTTTTCCTTTAACAATATCTACCAGATTAATAAAATTGACTACACTTTCTGCAAACACTTGTCTTCAACCTTCTCAGTTCTGCAAGCAGGGTCTTGTTTGAAGAACAAACCAAAAACTTAACCCAGACTATCCTTCATGCACATTAGTCCATCTTCCGGGCCTAATGCAGAAGCAGTAAACATAAACCAGCTAGCTTGGCTGGAGCTTGAAGGGATTATGTTTTGGTTTGGGTGGTTGTTTTTTTGTTTCTAAAATTTTGAACATACATTTGGTGTTTGTGAAGCAGCAGGCAGCAGGACTGAGACTGAAACGGAGCAGCTGGCAAAAGAAGTCATGCCACGGCTGGTATCAGTCACCTAAAAGCAAAGTTACCTTTAGGGGCTACCTCCAGCCTACCAACTAAATTATCCTGGCACATGACTTAAGATAAGATTTATCTTTCTGTACTCACTCTAGAGGAGCTGAAAGGCTTCAAAGCACTATAGAACAGGTCCAGATTTGTAACTATCAACAAGAAGCTAATTCTGACCTTGGTTTAACAGCCAATACAAGGACACGCACTTCACAAAAAGAGAAACAGTTACTGAAGTAACAGGGGGCAGGGTAAGAGAAATTTTGCTCCTGAAGCTGAGCTATGGCAATATGAAGAACTCAGATCAAGGGCCCTTAGTGCAAGATCAAAACTACAGCACCTAGCTGACGCTATTAATCCAGCTTTTCTAAAAATCCTGTCATCATTCAAATTTCAACCAAGGGACTTGACTGAGCGATGCCGCAAGTTCTGCTGCAGGACGCAGCGTTAGGACTGTCACTGATAACCTACAGGGCTTTGCATCAGTTCCCTCTCCCACTGCTTTGTCTATAGGATTGTGTAGGGATGTGCTCAGTTGTCTAAAGCTAGACTCAAGAAGTTCTGCACTCTAATTCTCCGATGTTACCACACTGCATTATCACATGTGCATCACCTACCAAAATGGAAGTGCATCTTCTGCAAATGAAACCTGACCTGGCACTGAGCAGAGACCCAGAGATCCTAGACCTGCCGTGACCCGCTGGGCAACAAACCTTGCGGGTTGTGCATAAAACCTGTGATGAAACTACCTCAGAGAAGAGCCCACTTTAAAACACTCTGAAAAAAAGCAAAAGGACTTGAACAGAAAAAGGATGCCATAGGGAAGTCTCATCCAGCTTGCATTTTGATGAAAGTGCATTTTCAAGGGAGGAAGACATCGGACACCTCTGACTCCACAGCACAACGAGTGGCACTGTCCATGTCCCTGAACAGTTTGCCTCCACTGAGAGAAGGGAAAACTGTTTCTGCAGGAGTTGCTGGGCCAGGCAGTCACTCCCAAATACTTCAGGGTACCTCAAGTCCCCAGCAGGAAAACTCAGAACAATCCAGAACTAGTCCAATTAGACAAGTTCAAAGGTCCATTTTATGAATGAGTTATTCAACAAAAGAAAGCTCAGAGAGCCACATCTTGCATTACTGCCAGAAAGGCTGTCCAGTGAACTTGTGGTATTTCTATTGTGTCCAACACAGCCCTAGCTGGGGCCGCTTCCTCTCTCTACTGTAGAGCTGACTTAGCATCCCCAGCCAGCCCACTAAGAATTGCCTCAGAAGGCAATCTGCGCAGACCAAACACAGGCTCCAGCAAACACAGGCCTGCACGACACAGCACCGTGTCTTTTATTTAATGCAGTAACAGTCCTTGCTGAACTACCAACAGGACTTGGAAAAATGTCACCCATGCCTTGCTCCAGTATCGACTGCAAAACCAGTGAGAAGGCAATGCTGCCTGTCATCACAGGACCACAGTCTATCAAGAGACTTTGGAGGATGGCTTTTTCTTTGCCAAGCATCAGCTTGTTCCACAGGCACCTTAACCTGGGTGAAAGCGAGTATTCATTGCCCCGGGCTGACACAAACCAAATCACTAATTTTCTGTCAAAGTCTTTCATATCGGTGCAAAGAAAAGTTCTGTTTATTGAACTACATACTAGAAAGTGTTCTGCTGTGATTATGTATTTTCAAGGAGAAGCTCAAACTTGGACAATGGCTTTAATTTTTGTAAGCTCATCAAATAAAAGTCAATGAAAAAAGTTAAACTCATGTAGAAGTATTTATTTGTATAAATTCCATTCAAATTTACAGATAAACTTCACTGACGTTAAATGTCCACAACTCATTTTAATACTTAATGAGGTTATTGTATTTTAAAACATATAATTAGCATTCAGAAACCAAGCTATTAAACTGCACATTTGTTCTGTCTGCCTTTAAGAAGAAGCAGAATCCTTCAGTGGGAGCTCTCTACATATAAGCAATAGAGGTTATTGCAGCATATAAACATGTACCAGAAGATCTGATAATAAATGAGAAGAATAATATACAGTGTGGAACAAACAGGGGGGTTCATAACTTTTGGCAGCTACTTGACATTTACAATCAAAACAGCATTTTGATATTCAAAAATTCTGAAGCGCTGAAACCAAACTTCTCCTATAGTTTTAATGTCAGTTAAAGCCACTTGATCCTACACTGAGGGCCAAAACTTCACTTTCCTTCACACTTCTGGGGGTTTACTTAAGTTGGAAAATCTCCTATATATCCTGGCCAGTCCATGTTGTCCCCACACCAGCTCACCACTACTTTAGTTATCCAAACTAATCTTTTCTGAAGCCACAATACAAAATGGGTTACAGGGTATCAGATTTAAAAAAAACAAACATGAGAAAGAAAAAATGTTTCTTGAACCTTGTTTTTTTTCTAAATTGATCATTTTTGTGACACTACTGCAGCTGCATCAGAGCACCTAAGAGTGCAATGAAAAGACGGCTGGAGGTGTACAGAAACCTCCTAAACCAGCTCTGGTCTCAAAGAAATGCTTGTGTAACAGTGCTATTAATCCAGGCACTTGTATTGGGAACTGCAAGACAATGATAAGCAACAAACCTTCAGTACATTCAAACAATGTCTTACCTCCACTGGTGAATACTCCATTTTAGTATGTTAATTAACCAGTCTTCCAGTTCTTCGCTATGGCTGTCAAAAACATACTGCTTGAACTAAAAAAAACAAACAAACAAACAAACAAGATGTTTTACTAGGAGCAGTATCTCTGGAACTTCTCAGTCCTCATGTTCTTCATTCTCTTTTTCTTCATCATAATAACAGTCCCCGTCATGTCCCCTCCAACAACCATACACGTACCACCTGCCAGCATTCTCTTGTCTGCTTTCAGTTCCTGCCCTGCAATTTTATCTTTCTGTAAGTGTAGCAGGTTGATACTTGTTTTTCCAAAATAAAGTAGCAAAATAAAAATTGTTGTCAAGCTCATGTTCTGGCAAGGCTGACATTGCCCAGTTCAACCAAACCATCCGTCTTCACCGAGGAATCCTAGAACCCAGCTCCCAGAGGACTCCAGTACACCCCCAGCCACACCCCAGCCCCCTCAATTTCCATCACCTCACCAGCAGCAACATAGCAATGAGGAGGTAGGAGGATATTCTGGCCTGAGTCATCAAATACATCTCCTTCCCCCTCACAGTCCTACATAGCTACCAGGGAGGAGAAAACTCACAAGAAGAGGTCAGATGAAATTCTCCTGGTAAATCTCATGTCCGTTCTCCTCTGGAGACAAAATCCAGGGGACAAGGGGGAGAGCCCTAAGACCAAAAACCCACTTTCTAAGAACACGTGTTACAGGTAGGTCAATGCCATCTAATATTCTGAAACACTCCTTGAAGCTCCTAAATCACTGCATTAAAACTGTCTGTTAAGAATCAGTCTATCTCCCCAGTATTCTTAGACCACTAGAGTATTTTAAAAAATAACCCAAAAAAACAACTAAAGTCTCCCTGTAGTTATTAGGAACCAATAGATTTCGGACACACAAAAAAAGAGAATGCCTAATTATCCCTTCCTAGAGGAACTCTGCATCTTTTCTATATGTATGTTTCAGAGAAATGTAAACACAAAAGCTATCACAGCTTGTGCAGGCAAGACATGAAACTAAACTGATTTTGCCTTAGCTCCAGAGAGAAGAAAACAGAGAAAGTGGAGCATAAAAAAAAATACATTAGCTGGAATTTTTAAAAATAGAAATCACTTGTGCATGTCATATGTGATATTATATCATTGATACCACAAATTAACAATAATCCCCTGGTGAAATCTTGATACCATAAGGGCGCATCAAAATCGCACTGACATTTATTCCATTTGTTTGCCAGTGCAATACAGCCTGTGTCACACCAGTTGCCTTTTAAAAAGGACTAAGTTCTGTTTTTTAAAGAGAGAGAGAAAAACCACACAGAATTATGAGTAGTTGAACTTGTTCTAGCCTTAGATGTAATATTTTATATTCAGTGGATGTCAAAGGCAAAAATATAGAAACCTACAAATGAAAATGCAACAAAATGTTATTTTCTTCCAGTTCTCTTCTAGCTGTTTAACAGTCTTTAAGTAATATTTTCCTTCTAAGTTACTGTAGGAGCTCTGTACATCTCCATCTCTGACCTTATTTTCCCCATCCTCTTCTCCTTTACGCTCAGAGATCCAGCACCTGCCAACACAAATTCAGCCACCATCTATCTCTGTGCTGATGACTCACAGGTTTGTCCCCCCACCTGAGAACTGTCTTCAATTCCAATTTTAGCTCTTTCTTGGACAAAGCCTTCAGCTGAAACTCAATGTGGTGAAAAAGAAAAAAGAGTACTTGACCTGACCTATCAGGCCATTCCTAGTATCTACTTTCTTAGTGTACACAATAGCACAATCTGTTTGTAAACCTAGACAGTATTTTTCTTTTAATATTCTCTGGGTTCTCATAGACTTTGGCAAGTCTAAGCACATGACCTGCCAAATTTTGCTGCACATGATTAAAAATATGTCCTATCTATCCATACAGCCAAAACTCATTCAAACTAATATCCTTTTTTTTTAACTACTGTGAGGCTGAAAAAGCCTAATTCCCTGTCTGTATTAGTTCAGCGTGGTGCTGCAACGAACCCGGCTGCTATTTGGATCGTTTCACTACTTCTCCCTGCACCCCCTGCAGAGAGAGCCTGGCCTACTGCAGCAAGCACAACTGCCCTGTCCTCCTAGGAAAGCCTTGCGCAGACGTACGGCACCTGACATTCCAGGTGAGGACCAGAGCTTCCCAGCCCTACAGATAAACCCTGGTTCTCTGTAATTACAAAGGTGAGGGTGTAGAAAAGAAATGCTAATTGAAGTTGCCATTGGATAATCGTTGTGTTGTAGAACAAGGAAACAAACAAACAAAAGCCCTTCAATGAAGATCTCTAGGATACCTTATTTGATTCATTATCTCAATTTAAAAGGCAACATGACCACCACTCAGAAAAAGACAACAGAATAGGCTGCTTTATATCAGGATGTATTAATTTAATTCATTTTAAAGCTTCTCAGTTATAAATAATCATATGAATTCAAATAACCACCATTACCTAAATATAATTTAAAAATTACCTTATCTCAGGGCTCAGGGCAAAACTCAGCTATTACAACTTTCTTCTTGCCTGGTTCTCTAAGCCTGGACTAAATCCCAGGCAGCCATTACAAGGTTTGATTCACTGTTTCTAACAAAGCTAATGCAAGATATCTACGACATTTTAATGGGCTAGATAAACAACCAGCTTAATCAAGCATTAAAATTCAAATTTTCCCACGTTTTGCTTTAAATTTAGCACCAGTATCTGGTCCTCTAAGAAGCACACTGATAAAACCAACATCCTCACTACTTTGAGCTGACAACTTGATTATTCCCACTGAGCATGGAAGTCATTCATATGTTGCATTTACTTCTTTTCTTCTCCCCTATTAATAGACCATGTATGTGATACAATAATTCATCTTGAACACTTATTAGGCTTATCCCCTTCTACCCAAGCACTGGTCTTTGTCTGTCTGACAAATGACATGTTATTTCTGAGCTTCCTCACTGAAAAGTTTAACATGAAAAGTTCTGTGAGCAGCACAGTTAAAAGGTTGCTTTCCTACTGATGTGTCCTTTTCCCCCCACCATGATAAGCCCCAACCTTTTACAGCCCCAGGACTAGGCAAAAGATGGCACATGCCACAGGTGTGATGACACTATATCCACAGCAACTGGCCAGCTGCTGCAAAACAGACCCCGTGCCAGGTGACTGCTGCATTCCTCCGCCCAGTATGGGCACTGGCTTCACTGGCACCGATGTACACTAAACAAAAACTTCATCATCTCTGAGATCCAGTCTCCTCTTCCACATTAGGCTAAACTGAACAATGGTTTCAATGGCCATTTGCAAAGAAAGAGGAAACGGAGCATAAGAAAACCAAACAGTGTTTTATTTTCCTTTTACAAAGACTTCCCTTACAAAGAAAGCCCACATTTTAGAAGTTATGATTCAAAGGGTATGAAGTAACTGGCACAAATCTGACTGCCTTTGAGTCAGAACCAGCAAAATGCAGTGTTTTGATGAAAACCAGTGGTAAGTCAGGATACCACATTAAGCCATCAAAAATGAACCAAATAGCACAACACTCTAGTGCTGAAAACCAAGGAGAGTGGACAGTGTAAATCAGCAGTTAAGCTGTTCATCCACCATCAAGCTACCTTAACAACAGTCACAAACATAAATATCTCCAACTAAAGTAAGGTATCTAGAAATATATCTGTAAAACAATTAATTACTTTTTTTGCTTATAATTTTCAGTTAATGCAATCAACCTATCTTTTCCTAACAATCTATTTAGAAGAGCAATACAGGGCAAAAACAAAAATGAAGTGCTTACTCTAAATACTTAAAAGTCTTCTGAAACTTTACATAAAAAGCATATAATGATCTTACAGTAAACTAAAAATAATAATAAAATTGCAAGCTATAGTATTTTGGCTTAAAGAACAAATTGCATAGCTTAATATGTACACCATCTCATAATCTCAAGAATTTATGAAGGATGCACTTCTTTCAAGGTAAAAATTAATAAAGTAGGTGAGTGAAGCTTACTAAAATAATTTGATTCTGTCCCACTGACTAGCTTCATATAATATTTAGGGTCTACTTTAGTGTACTTAAAACATACTTAATTTTCCTACTTATACAAAGGAAGAAAGCAGTATCTTTTTGAATTCCATGTCCCAAGCAATACCATTAATGGAAAATAACTCTCACAGGGATTAATGAATGAGTTTGGCATTAAAATGTCTTCAGTGACTGCTGATGTCACTACTCTGTCATATTTTATAAAGCAGAAGAGTGTCCAAAAGAAAGTTGTTGCAACTTCCCTCCCACCCCAAGCAACCTTATTCTCAAAAAAACAAAGCTTTGATTTCAAGATAAATGAAAAATAAATATGACTCTACATGCTTAGTACATTGTTTTTAATAGGTAATAATTCCATATTTTTGTCCTCTGTAAATAAAACAGAGCACAATTTAAAGTAGACTTATTTTTCCAGTATCTGTTCTGAGGTCAAGGTTTGACAAAACAGCAAATACAGCTTAGATTTGACAGGTTGATTTTGTATTGGAAGGCTATATGCCAAATAGTCACTGTCTTCTCTCCCACAGTAGACATTAAGTCAGCGGCAAGTGATATATTGTGTGCTCTTATTAACAAGAAACGTGATAGTTTGCCTGCCTGATCAAAGTTACATTAGGAGGTAATCTGATAATAAATCTGATCCAGGATCAGTGGCCACAAAACCACTTCCTTTACAGTTCCTCCAATAGTATCTGTGGTGATAGGCTGCATGGGCCAACAGGGGAAAACAGTGACTCTGCTAGGACTTTCATACACATGTAAGTTATTTTCAAAACATAGGAGTACTGTATCAAAGCCTATTTTATTTTTCAACACATAACGCTAATAGCCTAATACATTAAGTCAGATGATTTAGAGATGGCTTCATAGTACTATATCTTTAAAAACATAATCCTTGATTTCACTTTTTTTCCCTTGTGGCTTCCAGTTTCCTATCATTTTAACAATACAAATCAAGATGAGCATTATAGCACTTAAATTTAGGTTAAAAGTTTGATTCTTTGATTTTGAATGAAAAAAAAAATAGTATTAAAAGTCTGGAAATCTGTTGTTTTTATCTCCTCCTAATTTCTGTCTGCTGCCTTTATTCAATATCCACCAGAGAAATGTCATAGACTCTTACTTTGTTCTTCGTTAATGATTTTCTGACCATAGTCTTCTAAGACCCTCCCTGCAACTCTTCTGTTACACAAACCATGCATTAATTTTATAGTCAAATCCATATTATTCTAATAGAAAGTGCAATTTAGTTATGGTTGTATGACACAAGCATAATGTTGAAAGACAATTAAGCAGACTGCCATGGCAAGCAATGACCTAACTTGGTCATGGGAAAGTATTTCAGACTGTGCATTAAAGGTTGTCAAAAACATATTGTAGCAAACAAACACCTACTTATCAGTTTGGTGAAAGACTAAGCTCTAGCTGACCAGGTGAGGAAGAGCCATACTTTTCTCTGCAAACTCAGGTGGCACCTCCAGCAACTTATTCCCTGCTTGCCTCCCTGTCTAAGAGCACTAAGTTAAAACATATATAACCTTACAAGTTTACTTAGCTATTACCAAAACCAGCCAAGCACTGGATTTGAATGCTTTATCCTTCTTGTCCCATTCTCTTTTGTATCACTGAATCCTGGAGTAAATCAGGTCTGACTCAACAGCTACTAGCAACAACAAAAAAACCCCAAAATACAACAAACAAACAAAACCTCCTCCCCCCCAAAAAACCAAAACGAAATTAAATCAACCCTTGCTTTCTTTTATCTGCTGAGAAGAGAAGATACTAAAAAAAGTATGCAGAGTACCATGTATGCTTTTTGATCAACAAATGCTTGGCAAAAGAAGTTTCTGAAGAAATGAGCGTCAAGTACAGAAGACACCGCTCAGCAGTGGTGGACAACTGTGACAGCACCTTGAATGAACTGAGAAGAGCTCAGCGTATATGCTCTGGAGAGATGAATGTCAGTAAGTACACATGTTATATATTACCAGCAGCAAAGTCTTTAAACGATTTCTCTCTGCTACTTTTGGAGACTTGCTCCCACCCATCCCACAAACAGCCATCTCTGCAATTGTGCTGGCAGTTACTGGGAGGGGGGGGAACCCACCACCATCAAAACAAACCTTTACAGGTATTTTGGGGATTATTTTCTAAGTTTTGGGAGGTTGTGGGTTTTTTTATTTAAATCACAACATTTCACCAGTTTAAATACAGCACAGCTCCACAAAACAGCTGCATTGATACCTCTGAGAAAGTACACCAATATTAACATCTAACCCTGAAGAGGTAAACGAGGGCACGACAAGAATTTGGGTCAACTGCCCGTGAAGTTACACAAAGTCCTCCACACCAGCAACAGCTTCGGAAGTTTCTGCCCCAGGTGCTCATTCCCACCTTCGCCGCACGAGCACATCGCCCCTGCAACGCTGCCAACACAGTGCTTGTGGGACAGCATTTTAAAATGAATTAGCTACCATTTTGGAATAATCTATTTTTTGCAGAGCTTGATCACATCACTTCCTTATCCTGTTTCAGAGCACAGCTCCACAAATAGCAGTGCCATCGCAGCGCTGGGGAAGGGAAGGTGAGCGGCAGCACAACATGGCGGTTCCTCTGCTTAGCTGTCCTCTCAGGGCGCCTGTCCCTTTAAGCCACAGCGGCCTTGCGCAGCAAAGCAAAGAGGTGGTAGGGCAAGAGAAACTGCCCCTTCTCACAGCCATTTCTGGGGTAAAATACCCTTCCCTCCTTCCTTATGTTCACTTCAAAGTTTGAAAGAGGAAGGAGACAGTACTCGCCCCAGGCCAGGGAAGGACACAGTCTCAGAACGTAAGTGCCAGCCCAGTCTAACATCTGTCCTGCTCCCTCCTGATGAGTCGAGCTTCCCAGGGAGGCAACCACTCACCCAGGAAACCTCCCTGGCAACCTGGACTGGGGATATTTCTTTCCTGAAGGAGGCAATGGGAGGCCGGAAAGCCGAGCAGCTTCCAGCAGCTCTTTGTCCACACAGGCCCAGAAACACTCTCCTGTTGAGGGACAGGAACAATTTTTGCTTAATAAGGGCTCTTCCACTCCCCATCATGGAGGAAGGGAGAAACAGGGCCACCTGGGTCACCACAGCCTGTTCCACCCCCAGACTCACCTGAGCTCCACAGGCTGCAACCCTGACAGCACTGGCGTTGCTTCCCCGCTCACTACAGTGCCAAAATAAAAAGTTACTTAAAGAGTGCCTATTAAACAGACAAATACAGCAGCCTTATCAAATTCAAGTTTTGCTCTTGTTTATTTTGCAGCTTGAAGGCTTTATGCCCCTCTCCCTGTGTGGCATTTAACTGACAGAACAACACTGACATGCAAGAAGCTACTAAAACACCTGACACAAACATAAAATGGAATAGCTTTCTTTCTGAAATAACACATTCAAAATAAAGCAAGTCTAATGATCACCTTCAGTAGCTTCAATGGGTAAACTTGAAGGGTTACATCAAAACAAAGCAGTAAATTGATTTTTGAATTAGTGTGAACCTTTACCGATGCTATGTAAACATTTTTGACAATGTTTTACATGGGAGATTTTGTTCATTCCTTTCTCCTACCATTTACTTGTCATATTTAGTGAAAAATTCTTGAACTGACATTTCTCAGTCATTAAATCCCTTATATGCTGCTTTCAAATTTGCTACAACTAGAACAAACAAAAACACCTGTAAATACAACGTAACACACAAGCCAAAGAGGCTAAAGAACAAGAAACCAAAGTCATCAGGGGCTTTTCCCTACCTTGCCAATAGCTTATCCGATTTGTTTTCAAACAGGTCCTTGTTTCCTCCTTTCCTGCCTGAGGAGGACAAACCAGCAGCTGACCATACTGACCAGCCATGACAATTCATCCTTCCATCTAAACTCTGTCAGCTTTTACACCTTCTGCGAGGCAAAATGCAGGTACACATCTGTTAGGGTTTCTGGTCACCAACCCAAATTCAGACCAAACATTTGTAGCATTAGGTAGCATTCAAATTAATTTCAGAGCCATACAATGTACTTTCCACAGAAGAGGTCATATTTTAAGAAAATGCAAAGTAAGATTAGCAGCAGGTAACAGCCGACAGCTCACATCTTTTGCCCCAGCAGCAAGGCCTTTCATTAGAAAAAGAAGTCCAGCCTGATAGAATGTCCACAAACTTGGGAGATCTAAGTCTTGACTTTCACCTTTATGTCTAGGATTGACCTGAACTGTTACAAGGTCCTTTCTGTGTTGTTTTACATGTAAAGCAGTAAAATGTATGTTTTCTACAGTCTATGCCTTATTGTTTTGGCACTCCAAATATCCTCAGTACCTTGGCACATTTTGATCTGAATTATTTGACTAAGGTGAGGGTTTTAAGGTCAGAGGTGCATGAAAGCACAGGCCCTAGAATTATCTGGTAGCTGGTATAAACTCAAAGTTTGCCCAGAAAATTCAGAAGATCTTTAAAAATACATGCTTTTATAGAAAGCTAGATGGGCCACATATAAATAGGCAGTCAAGCAATATATACTGTAGTTTAGAAGTACTAGGTATGCAAACATCTCAACTACTGAAAGGCAGCAGCATTAATTACACTATTTAGATGGGGGGTTTTTTACATGGAAAAATACAATCAGTATGCAGAAAAATCATCAAGTGACAACTGCACTGACAGCTTGGAAAGAAAGTACAGTTTCTTTGACTAGAAATCCTTAAACCTGTAGAAGAGCAAATACCACTACATTCCTCTTGTAAGTTTAAATAGATTGAAGATAAAAGATAAACTGCAAGCCATTCTGATATCAAAATTTAAAGGGGAACCTTGTTTATTAACTTTAGAAAATCATCTAAAGCATAAAGACAATTCACTTTATTTTATAGCTAGAAAGGATAAGCTTATCCAGCTTCACATCCTGTATGCAACAGGTAATGAATGATGTACGTCACAATCAGTAACAGGGATAGAGTCATGCTGCTACAACACGTGAACACGGTTGTGATTATAGTAAGCAGAGCTAGATCTGAAAAACAAGCCAGTTTAGTATTTCAAAATGTCAGAAGTCAAGCGTAAGGCTTCCTGCACAATGGATCAATGCTGTAGATTCTTTTTTCTTAATGCTAAGAATCTGGGGGGGTGGACTGTGCAGGTTTATGACATCTTATAAATGAGATTCAGCAAACAATTTGCATACATATATATGTATGATTACATAGTAGTAATGGTAACAGATTTGTAACTTTTCACTTGAAAATTAAAAATAGTAAAAGGTATGTTTTCAATTTTCCTGATACAAGATATGCAATTCAGGAATAAGGAATTTTTTTTATTTATTTTTAGTAAGAAATAGTGATAAGGAAGACTTTGTGTCTTGCTTTCAACAAAACTGCCTGCAAAATGTAAGGTTCAAGTTTCTTAGTATTGAAAATGTTCCCAATCCCAAAACTTGCAAGGAACATCCATTAAAAAAAAAGGTTAGTAATGAAAGCATCTAATGAAAAATGGAACTGATGTCATTTCTTTACGCTTTAGCATTTTCAACTTTTGTTCTGCTTTTAAGTGGAACTCGGTGAGGTTTTATTCTGTTCTTTATTTCTCTGCCTGTTCTTTCCAAGAATAGTGCTGTCACTGATTTCCTGCTTGAAGCAAACACGATTTGCTCACCTGACTTCTCCCTGCCCCCAAACTATCGCAAACCTATTTCCTCCCTTTCAGAATTTTTTTTTCTTGTATACTCTTTGTTGTATACTCTTGTTACCACAAACATTCCATGTATTGTTCTTTGAGGAAGACAATTTGTACGACAGACTTCTACAAATATCAGCGACACCGCATTACCAATTGTTTTTGCTAGAAATGAATGCATAAATATTTAACTGCTATGTTCATACTTCCACTGTGACATAGGTTTCTGTACACAGTACTTTGGGAGATGTGTCCATGAATGAACATGATAAAAAGGTGCTTAGTAAAATGCTAGAATAGGCCAAAATCAGCAGATGCTTAACAAACGTAAAACCACGTGTCTTGCCACGCAGAAAACACACAGTGTCTGAACATCTAAAGAATGTAAGGACATACTTTACTGTTTTAGCTGTGGCAGAAAAACACGGAAGTAGCATCTATTCAGAAGCATAGTCAGATTGTAGCAAGCTCACAGGGACAAGAAAATGTGGCTTTTGAGTGTATTTAACCGGTCAAATCCAAACTCCCACTCTTGATTTAAAACAGCAAGACTGTGACTTGTAGGATATAGGATCCAATTTAGCAACCTTCATATAAAGCATCTAAAGGTTGTTTCATAAACAAACTTTTCATTAAAAAATTTTGTCCAAAAACCACGTTTTCCAAGCTTTTTCACTAAGAGGGAAAATTAATGCAAGATTAAATAATTCATAATTCAAGAAACTCTAAATTGTGCTTATAGTTTAACCAAAAGAAAAACTGAATGCGCTGGTATTTGACACGAAGACTCGTTTTGGCTGCAAGCTCTCCGAGCCAATGGCCTGTCAGAGGTACCTGACATACAACAGCAGGCTGACAAAACAAATATCCATCATGAACAACTGCTGGTCAATATGCAGATGTTATTTGTCTATCCTGTCATGAAAACACTTAAAAGCACTAGCAAGACTGTATTTTTCCATACAGACAAAAAGGAGGGGAACACCCACAAACCAAAAACGCAACTCTTTCACCTTGATTAACGAGAGGGTGTATTCTGCCAAGCCCCTCAGTGGTCTGTAGGGACTGGTGGCTGAAAAAGAACAAAAGGATTTCAAGACAGAAAACACAAAGCATAAGATGAATCATTCGCCAAGCAAGGATAAGAAGCACTGGTCTGTATCGGTAACAACTTCAAACACCGAAACAACGTCAACGGTAACAAGAATTCACAACCATTTATTGTAATTCTCACACTGAGGTCCATCTTTTATACCAGTTTTAACTCTCATATTTGTTCAGGATCAGCACCCAGGCCAAAAGAGACACAGGCACCAGCACTCTCAGCATTACAATAAATATGTAGGTACCTGTCTCCTATGTTGGTGTAGACAGCTAGGTTCTCTTTGGAGAAATAAGATAACAGTACAAGTGTCAGAGTTCAGACAGGGCTTCTGTATCTTCACCTGCAGTAGTTCAAAGTTTCAGCGCTCAGAGTAACGTGCCTCATCCTTCTACCAGAATTTGCTTTGCTATCCACCTGCACAGCCAGCAAGATGGCTGTGGCATGTGTATCCCTAATCACTTCCAGTGCCCTCAAAGGGAAGCTTGCACCAAAACATCAGACCATAACCTGGTGCGAGTGAGATACTGACAGTAACATCCTGTCAGAGTGTTTACAAAGTCTTAAAACCACAACAGTCAAGTCCACCAGAACTTGTCAGTCTTCCTCAGTGGAGAACTGACAAGTAAAGTCAACAGGGAACTCCAGAGATCGTGACGGATCTTGATTTTCACATCTCTCCCTGCTTGGGAACTTTAGTCACTAATTCTTCTATGTGGGATAAAAACAGAAGAGACAATCCTACAACTGAGCTCTGGAACCCAGGTACTCCCAAGGGAAATGATAAAACTACGAAACTAGAGTACTTGGTAACAGTTTCACATCCACCACTGGGACTTCAGAAGAGACATCAGAGCTTAGTTCTTCTGAAACCTGAACAGAACTCAAAGTGTTATGTTTGAGGTTTTGCTGAACTCAAAACAGAACAAAATGCTATAGCAATGGAATTAAATTGAATCAACAAATGTGTTGGGTTGGCTGGCACATTTTGAAAATCCTAGTTTTGAGGACAGATTGTGGTTGCTGCGCATGCTTTACTGATTGCTACTCATGCCAAACCTTACCCAGGCCAGTCATACCAACTGTAATTTAAAGAGAAGGTAACAAATCAATTTCACTAATAAAGTAAACTTTGATTTAAGAACAACACTACTATTTTCACCTTTGATATCAGTCGACTCTTACCAGTTTGATAGGATTGTATTTCACCTAAGGGAAATCTAAACCATTTCACAGAATGAACTTGAATTCATATTCTCTGAGTTTTATCGATTACTGAAGGTAAGCCAAAGAATCTATTTCTGCTATTTACAGGGGGGGGAAATGAGAGGCAGGAAAATGAGTTAGTCCCTCCACGGAAAATGCAGACTAAGATTTTTAGCTGTGCTCTCACAAACCAAATGCAGGTATTCAGATTGTGACTACTGGCACAGTCGTACGGAAGAAAGAGCAAGATGACGATCGTGTGTTTCATCCATTTAAGGCATTTGCAAAGATACAGCCAGAGCTTGGATTATTGTTCAGTTCCTACAGAGAAGTATTTTCAGTTCTATTGGACAATGGATTGTTGAATGGAATAATAAAAACTGTACCAAAGTACTTAATTTGCTCTAAGGCAAACTCAGAATTCTTTCATCCTGGAAAAGCCGTAACGTTCCAGCAAAACACAGCTTTCCTGAACCAGGTTTGGAATGTGGCAATTCTCCTTTAGCAAAGGCCCAGCAGTTTTTTCCTTCACAATGAAAATGTAATACTTTCCCTTCCAGAGTAGTAAAGATCAAACCGGTATCATCCCCTACTTGTTCTCAGTATGGCAAACTAAAAAGCTGTGCGCGTGCATCTTAGCTCAGGCTTTGCTCATGTATAAGGCAACATTAAGCTAGGTGACTGAATTCATTAAAAAAAACAAAAAACCAACAAAAAACAAAGCAAAACCCAGTAAACCAACATAAACATTTATGCCCACTTACTTGATAAAATGTAAGACTTGATAAAATGTAAGACTTCAAACAGAAGTTTGTTTACCTTTCAATAAGAAAAATCCACTGCAACCAGGAGAAAGGGGAAGTGGGTTGAAATGCTTCAGCACGAATACCTTTTCAGTTATAATATCAACACGAACAAAAATCACCCCAATTATATATTTTTAAAATCCATTATGCTATGCAATTTCTCTTCAAAGTCGTATGTCTGCAACCTATAATCATTAGGCAAAGTTTTCAATTAAGTTCTATTGAAATTGTTGCTTAAAATAACACAAGACAAGAAAAGAAAGATGATTTCCTCAAGAATGCTTACTGATCATGCAAATACTGTCCTCAGAGCGTCCTGAGGTTAATTCACCCCAAAAGATACCCTACGGATGGTCACGGGAGCCAGGAGCACGCACCGCCTACCTGCAGCGCCCTGCCGCACACACTGCAACGCAGAGCCGGCGTTTAGGAGGACAAGAACAGGCTCTTTCCCTGCCCGGACGGGGCGAGCAGAGCCCGGCCGACCCCGCCGGGCAGCAGCCGGCGGGGAGCCGCCAGTACCGCCCTCCCTCCGCGCACCAGGAAATAGCTGCGAGCTATTCCTACCGCTCGGCCGGCAACTTTCCACACCGCACGAAGATACGGTATTAAAAACCAAACCAAAATTTAAAAAAAAAAAAAAAAAACCCGACCCAAATATTGTTTCAAACCCCGTGAGAATCCGGTATTTCTCAGGAAGGCAAGGAGGGAGAGGACAGCAACGCCTCTGACTAGCCCGGCGCGGCGGGCACTTCACGGAGGGGGCGAGGTGGACGTTATTTCTGACCTATTTTCGGCGCCGCCTCAGAGTGATAAACAATCAACAACGGCGGCGAAACGCTGCCCCGGCAGAAACTTCCCCAGGCACAAGCCGCCCCCCGGCCGGGGGGAAGGGGCGGG
>WTSP01023601.1:0-41229 GCA_025331215.1 Actenoides lindsayi
GTCTGTCCTCATAGGAGAGGTGCTCCAGCCCTCTGATCATCCTTGTGGCCCTTCTCTGGACACGTTCCAGCACATCCGTATCCTTCCAAGGGGGAAACATAAACCCAGGTTTTAGAAATTTTACCTGATCTGTCTCCACACGCTCATGTGGGTTGTACATTTTGGTTGTTTTCCATACGATCAGGAGCATGTCAGACACATGCCTGTCACAGGGTATTCAGCTCCATGTGAGCTCTATGAGCTGCTCACCAAACTTGACTTGAAGGCTGAGGATAGTACACAGCCAATAAATATGGAGAGGATGAAACAAGTTGATGCATCTTTGGAAACAATTCTGCTAAGATTGTGAAGAATTCGTGAAGGCTGAAAAAACTGAGGTTTGTTTCATCTTAGTCTACTGGTTTCTCTCATGACAGAGCTGGAAATGGGGCTATGAGAGTTTGCTGCAGTGCTTCTCTTAGGCCAGAGTTGAGGCCAGGGTGTAGACAACAGGTAGGCAGAGATGTTGCCCGAGTGTCACGGGTTAGAGATGGAATCAAGGAGAACCGTGAAGGACTCTACGCCATTTGCAGGGCCTTTACTGAGGACAGCAAGAAAAAAACAGGTGGAATTTCTGATCCACAAGAGGACAAGTGAGGGAAGAAATGATGGAAATAGTTGTTTGTATGTAAGGCTCTTGGGAGAGCTGAAAAATATTTATCTTCCTGACTTACAGCACAACGGCTCGAGAGCAATCTCTCCTGCCCTGGGGCGCTGCTCAGGTAGCTCTGCCTTCCACCAGCACCAGAGCTGCTGTGTTTCTGGTAAAAGTCTCGTGGCCTCCAGTCTAAAAGTGTTCAGTGATACTACAATCAAGCTGAGTTTGTTTCAGCCAAAATGGATAAGGAGAAAACAGTCCATTGCTTCTTATTTTTCACTCTAAGGACCACAGATACCCCAAAGCCAGAGCTCCTTCAGGCTGGAAGAACCCTATTCCAGAAGCCACTTAAGTTGTCTCAGGACCTGTGAGAGTTTATTTTTCCTAACAGCTCCTTTCTTTATTACTACACAATGATTTTGTCTTTTGTTTAAAAACACACGGCCTGCAAGTCAGTAGAAGAAAGCCTAAAGGTGCAAAGACTAGAAGTTTAAAAGCCAGTAATGCTTTTATTTTCTCAGGCTTCAACACTTGGCACTGGTGACAACAACAACATCCAACCGTGAAAGACCTGTGCAAGTGAGGTGCTGCATAAGGTTAAGCTGCCCATCTATACAGCATGAATAGTCTCTGAAAAAGTCATTTTATGGAACAGAGGAGAAAGACTTTGTAGCCACTAGAAGTCTGTGAACTGTCCCGCTTTCTGTGAGAGCATCCTGTGTAAATCCTCTGCTGTCTAACGAGCTGCACACTCATAGACAGTGAGCAGCACTTCAAGTCTCTGTATCCTTGGTTGCCTCCTCTCACTTGCAGACACTTGATGGAATTGAATTTTCTATTCCTCTTTTAAAGTTGCCAGAACTCATCATGCAACCCTTCTTCCCATAAAAAAAAAAACAACCAGATTTCAAGGTCCCCAGCTGGTTTCTGAACAAGCAACAAACAAATCTGAGCTGCTGTCTCCCCCCAGTGTCAGCATATTTTCTTTTTCAAGGCTGCAACTGCAGCACATAGGATGCCCAAAGGTAAAAAAACCTTGCTGTAACCTATCCAGTGATAGCACAGATCAAAACTCTACCCTGGTATGTCAGGGAACAGACATTGGTTCAGTTTTGTGAGTGAGTAAGACCTACTCTTTCGGTAAGAAAGATGGGGACAATCTTTTTAACAGGGCCTGTTGCAACAGCACAAAGGGTAACCGTTTTAAATTAAAAGAAGGAAGATTTAGACTAGCTATAAGGAAGACATTTTTTACACTGAAGGTCGTGAAACAGTTGGAACAGGTTGCCCAGAGATGTGGTAGAAGCCCCATTCCTGGAAACACTCAAGGTCAAGTTGGACATGGCTCTGAGCAACCTGATCTGGTTGAAAATGTCCCTGCTCACTGCAGGGAGGTTGGACTAGATGATCTTTAAAGGCCCCTTCCAAGCCAAACCATTCTATGGTTCTATGATTAATTTTTATTATGGAAACTCTAGGATGTCAGCCTGCTCTGACAGCCATCACAAGCTCCAGGGGTTATCGATGCTGTAGCGCTACTCCAAAGTTAAGGAAAAAAAGCAGTGAGGTTTAAGTCTTACATGTACAAAATGCTTTCTGGTTTGGCCGTGTAGAGGCAAAAAGGTGGTGATGTGGAGGACTTCTGAAGGGACTCCTCACAGCTGCTTTCTTCCCTGTTCAAGTCAGGGACAAAAAAAGTGTCTCCTTTGTGCTAATTCTCTTCTTGCACATGTTTGGCAAGGTAGATTTTAAAATGCCAGTCTTGACTGCTTTGCGTGCTAAATGGTGCCCAAGTGGTGCCCAACTGCTTCCATGCTAAATGACTTGCTTTAAAAGGAAATTGTGTACCTTTGATTCTGCTTACAGAGCAACTGTGTTTAGGTAGAGAGTACCTCTGCTTTCAGTTTCAGTTTCAAAAAACAAAAACAAAACCAAGAAAAGCTCATTCTTACTATTGGTCTAGAAAAACCTACTCTTGGTTCAGAGTCTAAAAAAAACCTAAACTGGGGCCAATTTTCAAAGGCAACCAGTGACTGCATAGAAGCTGGTGGACACTACACAGGCTGGACAATTTCCTGTTAAGGTTTGGGTGTGTGGCTCAGCCAAGTACCTCAGTGCATTTCCCTCAATAGCTGTTTAATGGAGGTGGTTAGTGAGAGTCTGTTCTGACCGAACACCACAGAGCCATTTAATTAAATTACCATTCAATTCCACCTTTGCATAGGCAGACAGACGACTGCTGAGAGTGTAGAGGAAAACTGCTGTTTTACAACAGCACTATGAATTCCCTAACCTGGCCGTCCTGAAGCTGCCATAGCAAGGATATTGCTCTATCCCAGGAAGGGGTTTCTGCAGCCATCAAGGTGACTGCCTGAACAGCAAGATTTTACAGCTCCACCACAGCAAGAGCTCTCTGAGCACCAGCTCTGTCAGCTGCACACAGACAGGTAGCGCTTGCCAGAAGTGGGCACCCCACAGCCCACAGCCGCAGGGAGAGGGCAGGAGTGAGCCACCCCACAGGCCTCCCACATCGTGCTAGATTCCCAAGGCTTCTCCAAGGCTTCTCCTTTTCCCTGCACTTCCTGCTCCACTGTCAAATTTCAGCTTCATCTTAACTTCCAGAAGATATAAGGGTCCAGGCAGCGCTTTATAATGGAAACGTGAAGGTGGACAAAGCTGTTGGCACTGCTACACATTCCGAAGCCTTTATTTCTGTGAAAAAAAATGTGCTTTGTTGATTAACCTACCGTGACCAAGTTAGCTTATCCCCATGATTTGGTGTTATTGCACATGTAGGAATAGCTAGCAACGGTAATGCAAACACCCTCTGCTTCACAGACCAAGTAGTAAATAGAGAGCCATACAGAGTTCTCAGATACCGTGCATAACAAAATGATATAACAAACCTCCTAGCAGGAAACTTCCTCAAAGGTGACACTGTTATTTGCATTAATCTAAGGAATCCTAGGTCAAGAAAGTGGCCTGTGAACACCTGCCTGGAAAAGCTCCTCTCCTGGGTTTATTTATCTGGATTCAACACAAGGGCCCACGAGTCTCAGATTTACAACCTTGCAAGAAGCAGTTGCTCTGAAGAAGCTTCACAGAGCCCTCCCCGTTTCATTCCATCTGTCCATGAACCTTGTACACACTCATAACGGACTCAAAGTGTTCTCCCCCTTAAAACCAGCCACCTCCTTGCAGATAAATCTTTAAAAACTGCCTCCCCCGCAGCTCTGTATGTACTATTTGAGGAAGCAGCAACCAAGGCCATCACTTTTTTTTTTTTAACAAAGGTTATTTTATTGCATAAATAGAGGCTTAGATATTTTGCTGTACGTATAAAAAGTTAACAGTTTAAGTGAACGGTACTCTTGAAGGTTTTACTCCTTTGACACATCCTTGACCTACAGGAAGGCTTCATTCTCCCAGGAAAGGAATCCAACGCAAACTGCCAAGTGTCAGGAAATCTGCAGGGTGGGGAAACAGCAGTGAGAACAGCAGGCATGATACGCTGGCAGCGCATGGCCTAAATCTGCCTGCCCACATGGCATGCTGCAATCAGAGCTCATCACAGCTCTGCGGTGCTGACACCGGAGAACATTTTTAGGGCTGGAGAACTCACCTCTTTTTGCGATCATATTATAGAAAGACATGGTTGACAGCCCAAGAGATGGCAGAATTCAGGAAGGACTGGGCCTCTGGTGGGCAATACTGGGTGACTGGGCAAGGAGGGTATTTTCTACAAAATCAGAGATGCTTTAATGCCAGTCATTCAAGAAGCTATCAGTGTCACATTCTGGACACAGGGTCCTCTTGGGGTGAGCTGGTTACCCCGGTGCATCAATCCCTTGGGCTATGGACTCTGCCAAAGAGAACTCTGGGACCCAATGCTGCACACACAGCATGGTACGGTCTCATCATTACAAGCAGCAGGTTTGCTCACTTGCAAGGCAGCCCATCTCTCATTTGTATAGCAATAGAACTCCACACAACTTACTCTGACTTATCTCTGCAAAAACAGTTCTCGCAGCATTTTCCAGTGGCTGACAAAACTGATTTGAAATAAAAGTTTTAAACGACACACATCTACCCAGAGACAAGTTCTCAGTCTGATGTAAACAGGAGACTGAAAAACACCTTTGTATTTGTTGTTTTTTCTATGCGAGTGAACAACTTAATTACCACGATTATTTCCAGGGCCCCATTTCTAGTCACAGTTTCCAATCCTTGTTGCGGGAAATAAAACAGTGATAGGTTTGAAATCAAAACTAGTTAATATTTCTGAAAACTGAAACTCTCTTCATATGCAAGGTGATGACCTCAAAAGAAGAAAGTAAGTTTTTCAGTTTACTAAAGAGTAACATTACATCGAACTCCCACTGAGCTTATAAAGGGTAGGCAAGAATAGAATTCCCATTTTGCTGCAGAACAGAGAGACGTGGAACGAGCTGATACAAAAATCTCATACCAAGCAAGTCAGGGAATATAAACTTAGCACTAGGCAGAACTAATTCTGCTAATGGACTTGGTAACAATTGCTTAAACTCTGAAAACAGAGGGAAGGAATTCAGCACACGGGGAACGGAAACCCAAAACTGAAGAAATGTTGTCATGTTCATTTTGCTCTTTTACGCAGAAAGATATGCATTTTTCGCAGTGAAGCAGATACGGTGGATGTTACATAGCATAATCTGTAGCATTTCTGTTACCTTGGGAAGTTGAGTGGCATGAGATGTGGTGCTTCCAGCTAAACTATCTACAACTTGTCGTGTGTTTAAACTAATATGAAATGGCTGATTCTTTTCTATCTTAATCATGTGACTTAAGAGGTCTTATTGCCTCATCCTGTCTGGCATGCCTCTCATTAATTTTTTGCCCGATTTAACTATCTCTTTATGTATCAGGACTTCCTGTGCAACTGATTTGGCATAAAAATTCAATGCAATTAAGAGCAGACAAGGGATAGTGCACTAAGATCTCCTAAATCACCAGTCACGACTGCCATGTTTTCTGGTGGCAACTGCAATCACTACGAAGAATGGGCATGATACGGGTGTGCAAATGAACTGAAACATCCCAGGAGGCATAAGAACTCAGATAATGGTGATAGTTCTAATTGCACAATCAAAATGCATCCCAGTGAAAGCGTAATGGGATTAATATGCTAATGCCATTATGGAACACCAAGATGTTGAATAAATTCTATACCTGAGAGACTCTTCAATCATCCTTCTTCTCTGCTTCCCTTTTCAGTTTCTCTTCACGTTCCCTTCTCAGTTTTTCTTCAATTTTTTTACTCTGGTACATTTTTACTCCAGCAAATGCTAAGCAAAGAATCAATGTTTTAGCTGCCAAAATATACATCAGCAATGGGAAATTCTCCAAAGCCTGAAATGCAAAATAATATATTTAGGCAGTTACTGGAACACTTGGACAATTGAAAATGAGTCTACAGGGATGCTATACAGCTTCCTACAGCAACAGCATTATTCAAAGCAATGGTAATGCTCCTCTGTTCATGGTTTGGGTTTTTTTCTTCCTGTAGGAAACTTTAAACTAGGAAGATCAGTGTCTAGGGGAAAGGACAAAACCAAGTTCACTCAAGTTTGTATACAACAATCCTCTGAAGAGGTCTTTGTTGCTTCTCCTTGCTTCACAGCAAATGGAATATTGACATGACCTGGAGCTGAAAAAGGGGAAGAACTGAGTATCCTAGGGTAATTGTAAAAGTGGAAAAGCTTCTGAACAATTCTCACAAGAGCAATGGATCCGTGCATATCAGCTATCAGATGTGATCCCCAAAAACATTTCTGTGCTCCTAGAAATTTTAATTCATGGTAGTTTTGCAATTAACTTGCCCAGATCTGTAGATACAGATAAATGCCTTTAAACCAGAAGAAAATTAAAAAAATCCCACAGCCTCCAAGGATTCAGTTTCAGGAGTTTTTAATGCCTGGAACCACTGAAATTGCACAACACATTTCAATGTTATAAAAGCATGCTACTGAAAGTGCACATGGAGTGGAAAATAAAATGCAAATGGGTAACGCTGTGAATTTGGAATACAAATAAAACAAGAGTAGCACAGGCACTCAGTGAAAGACATTAATTCCAGAAGGATACTGCAGGTACATGAATTTCCCAGCACCCTGTTTCAAAGACCCATCTAGCCAGCAGGATGGGTCTGGTCCTTCAGTGCTGCACAGCAGGTTCACAGTGCCAGCTCCCCCTTAGCAAGTCTCCCAGTATCCCTCTATACCTTTTTAGCACCTCAACTATCAAACTATTGAATTTAGAAAAAGCCTTGTATCCATGTCCCCTTAAAATCTACACATCAGAGGCTCAAGTGAGGTCTTCTATAATGCTGCACGTTACCTTTGACATTAGGCCACTGATCTCTAATTTTGCAAAAAAACCATCATCCTCTGTCAGTCTCCCCGTATATTAAAAGTGGCAATCTCTTTAAACCACAGCTCTGCAACACCAGAAAGGTAATACCAAGACTTGGCATTAGCACTGCTGCCTCAATAAATGGTTTGATTTAACATGTTTAAAATTGTTAATGACTGAGGTACTTGCTCAAACATTTCTGTGCCTTACATGCATACCCTGCAGTGTTTACAGCCCCAGTACACCAGAAGACACAGAGGAGAACACATCCTACAGTTACGGAAGGAGTAGAGGGAAGAGAAGCCGGAGAAAAGCCTGGAAAGAGGAAAGCCAGGAGGAGCAGAGGGGAGAAGCACTGCACTCAGGTCTATGTGTGAGACCCCAATAGCAAGTACTAGGGCCAACCCACAGAGTGCGAGCATGTATGGCAACAATGGACAATAAGTCCTCTGTCCCTGAGGTGCACAGAGGTTAAATAACCTACACCTAGGCAAGGAAATCATCTTTAAATACAGGACCCGCGCACGCACCTCTTGCATCTGCTTGAAAGATCAAAAATTCACGGCTTTATGAATGTGAAACATCCTCACCTTCCAGTTAAATGCCACCATCTTGGCCGCACGATGATATGGCCCTGCCTGCAGCAGACAGCACCGATGAGTGTCACACTTCTAAAGGCACAGACCGGGGCAGCAGCATCTTGAAGAAATGGAAATCAAAAAAGAATTAGTTGATCTGTCTCTACTCAGTATGACCACCCTGCACCTCTCTGATGAGCTCATCTGCTGCACAGTGCCTGGCAGCGTATCAGGGCCACATGGTTCAGGAGTGACCTATATGGGCTTTTTTGGAGCTGAGTGACAAGAGCAACATCAGTGCTGCTGAAGGACAGTTTGACAGACCCTGGGCAGGTGCCACACTTGCGCAGAGCAGGGGCTGGGCTTCCACCACGTGCAGCACATCCCAGCAGCTGCCCAAACGAAAAAAAAAAAACGCTGGCCACTTTTGAAAGCTTGATATGTGTATGCACATCACATCACCTGACTGACGTTTGAGATCTAGTGGCCAGAGTGCACCCAGAAGAGCTGTCTTGTGGTTTTTAAGCCCACCTGTCCTGTGTGAAGCCTGCAAGTCCAATGAATCCTAGTATCTAGTATAACTTACCACTTCTCTCTGATTTACTAATAAACTATCCATGCAGCCCATAATAACATAGAAGCAAACCAACCAGTTGCTGGATTCGTTAAGTTGTCAATTTAAGTTTCAGTACTGAACTTCAGGGCTGAGAAATGCTCGAGGGGATGCTGCAGGCTGCAGTACAAGCCACAACATTGCCCTCCAGTCTCTGCTTGCTGCCCCACCAGTGCTGACACCATTTCAGCTGCTGGATTTCAAATTAAGCACATTTCCCTGCCTGACCCCCTCGAGGTGTTTTCTGTATATGTAACAACAGAGGCTCTGTCAAAAAGCAGGAGGAAGCCCTACAGCTTAGTTCAGACCTTCACCAGCAGCTGGGCTGAATGAATTACCACCACACCACAATAGCTGCTGCTGACATTTCCTCAGAAATAAGGAGTCAAATAAATGTTCTCGAAGCTCCTGCACTGCTCAGCCAGCTTCTTGACAGACACCCTTATTGCTCCAGCTATGGCATCCTCTCCTCTTCCTCCAGCTGCAAAATCATCACTCTGCAGAGACCACCCTGGAAACGTCCCCATGGAGAGACACCACTGGGGATCCCTGTTACTGAGATCGACCAACACTGAAGCAGTGGTGTGGCCAACTCATTTGTCATTCAGTATTTACCGTGTTGATCCTGAGTTGTGCAGCTCCCTTCTCCTATTGATGAAATGTCAGGGCAGCTGTGGACTAATGAGTCAGTAGTGTTACACCTCCAAGAAAAAGGCATTTTAAGTTCTGGTGTTTCCACCAGAATTTCAGCGACCATAAAGATGTGAAGCCCCCTGACACACGGTTCTCATCTGATGCTCGGCACCTCAGTGCACGTTCAGATGGCTACGTGGTTCTCAATGAAACCCAAGTGACAGAAGCCTGGCCTGATCTGAAGGGTGCCCAACTGGGGTGTCCTCAACTCAGAATGCTGACTTGGGTGGGGGCTTCATCAGACACAGTCTCCACTCTTCTTCCAAATTGCTGTAAATTCTGTGCTACGGTCTGAATCAATTTTGCAACATGTTGTAAAAAGGCAAGGATCCAGACATTCAATGACAGGCTAGCACCTGGCATATAATGCTGAAAATGGGGGTTTAGTGATTTTTTTACATACAGAAAAAATTCTAGGCTCAGCAAACGTTGTGCAAGCCCATCTGGGGGTCTGATTGCAGGGTACTGTCCCACCAGCAAGATGCAGCGCATAATGTGTATCACAGTGCACACTCCTGCAAATGCTCTTGGGTGGAAGTCGATTATTTAAGCATCTAGCACAACACTTCTGCAACGTTTCCACTTTGCTGAGACATGAGCCTGAACCCGCCTAACTTGTGTATACACCAGGAGTAGCTGCGCTGAAGGCACTAAGGATGGGAAGTAAAGAAATTCTCCCTTTGTTCTGAAGAGAGGTGTTTTGATCCAGAATGTTTCCTGAGAAACTGACACTTTTGATGGTCTGTCCTCAGCGTCTTCTTGTGATTGCAACTGAGCAGGGAAGCCACCGGTCTCTCCATGTTGCATTCCCACATTCTGTGCCACCAGCCTTCAGTGGCCAAGCACTTTTCCGTATTTCAGCTCTTAACTGTTCCAGTCTCTGTATGATCCAGACTTTATTAAATACAGCTGAAACCATGGGACAGAAAAAAATGGATGGAGCTGGGGCACAGGGCAGGAAGAATAAAGTGGGAAGAGGAGATAAAAAGGCAGGATTCAGTTCACATTTGAAAAACAACATTTGTTAGCACTGAGATCATCAATTCAAAAGGAAAAAGCTCAAACACTACTTTCAAGGTTGTGATATCTTAAAAGCATACAGGTAAATGAACAGCTGAAATTTCATGTTTGCCTTTTCAGAGTCAGATAAGGCACAGAGTTCAGAACACATCTCGAGTCAGGCATTGTTCATTCCCTAAGAAAATGCAAGCTCCCTTAACAAACACAACACTACTGGGAACGGAGACTGGGCCCCACGGAAGGTCACTATTACCTTTGCTCGCAAGCAAGGAGGTCTCGTGTTGAGCCATGTGAGAAAGAAACAGGAGCTCTAGGATCTTCCTGAAGCCCCAACAGAGACTGTGACAGATGCTCCATAAGCTATCCATCACGTACTTGTTGACTCCCATGCAGGGCAGGGATAAAATGGTATCATTCACATGTATCAGTGGCCTTCTTTACTGTGACTGCCACTCACAATCACCAGCCTATTTACGCTTAGACCTTTCCTGTGAAGCAGATCAAACTACTGCAGATGGGAGAAAGGCTCTGCCCGTATCACACGCCTTGGTGCTGTACTAGCAATCTGCCCTTAGCTCCAAACACTGTGAGGTCTTCTGGGTCCAGCGCAGGCAGACAGGGTCACCAATGCAGACCTAGAGGCTTGTGTCCTCAGTAGGGCTAAACTGCTCACATGGAGAGCTGCACCAAGTCCCAGAGCTTCAGCTGATACCAGCCCCAGGACTTCTGCACAACACTGTGTTGTGCAACACAGACCACCCTAGACAGACTAAGGAGTTGGGCCCCAGTCAGATGGGCAGTCTGTGGTCGAGCACAGAATTGAATCCAGTCTCTCAGCCACTGAATTGCAGTTCCAGTCCACCATAGCACGCACATCACAGCCCAGCCACTCACATCATTTTTTGCTTTTGCAGCAGCAGAGTATCAACTGGCCTGCATGCATCAGAAAACATACACATAAGCATCTGGATACTCACAAACCCACTTGAATTTTCTTGGCTGAGCATTTTGCTCAGCCTGCCAATAACTCCATCTACTCAACAAAATGGGACTTGAGATATTCTTTTGTCTACGGGGGATTTCTGAGCAACTCCATTTTATACACTTAGTTAAAAGCTATAAAAGTCACCAGGCACGAGGTCTCAGAAAGCAGTGAGCTCCTAGGGTTATTTAAGTTCATATAAAATGGAATGATGGCTGAGTATGACCTGAGCTAAAAAAGGGATTTCACTTCACCTGTCTCTTGTTGCTGCTTTAACACACAAATGTCAGGAAGCAAAATGCACGTTTCCCACATGGACAGTCACTGGAGGACCCACTGCTACATATGACCTACTGTGTCATGAATCAGGCCTTGTATCTGCAAGACAGGATTGAGCCTCCTCAAAAAAACCCCAAAAAACAAAGACTACTGGGTCATGGAAAAACACAGTAACACAGCAAAGCCCAAAGGCTGCAGAGAAACGCAGTGAAAGCAACTGTAAGCCAGAGCTGCTGCACTAAGAATCCATCACAAACCACCGTCACAAGATGCAGCATTATACTGAGAAGCACACAGACCTGCGCACGTTTACAGCCTCTGTGTAGGTGGGTCAAGATGTGACTCCATAAAAAGACCTGTGTGATCACTCAGCTTATACTAGTGTCAGTGATAAAGAAATGCCTAAACTAACGCCAACTCAAGGAACATCAAAAACATAAAGCCATATATGATCTTCACACCTGAAGAAGCAAAAGCAAAAATATTAGAGATTTATCTGGAAGCTCCTCACATGCTTCAAAGTCTGGAAAACAAGAACAGAGCAGATGGGATGTATCAATCATGGCCCCTGGATTAAAGTCCAATGAAACCCAAAAATGCCAGTAGCACATCAGACTGCTGTTACAATGCAACGTGTGACTGTTGCACTGCGGCTCCCAGGGCATCGTTTCAGCCATGTCACAGGGTTCTTGCAAGCTGCAGGCCCTGACCTACTGTCACCACCTTGCCCTAGGAAGGCCTGTGGGGCTGACAGCCTCCCCTGCCTCCACCCCAACCCCCACTGTGCCCTGGTCCCTGGTCATGGTCCCTACAGCACCAGCGTCCAGCACAACCAAAAATACACACACACACTTGACAAAACCAAACTTTTCCAACAAACGATAACTTCGGGTCCTTGTCTCTTACTTATTTGCTTCGTTTTTTTCTTAAGAAACCAACAAAACCCGCCAGACTCATAGGCAGTACAGCACACTTCCAGGCGGTAGGTGCACATCGTACCCTACGGCAACACGCTGAGCCGAGGCCGAACCAGGCCGGCCCGCTTCTTGCGGCCAGCAAGCCGTGTCTCCAGCAGCTTTTAAACCGCACACTCCCTCCTGCGGGGAGGCCACAGGTTATGGCCGGGCAACTCCTGCTGCCACCTCCAACACCCGCCGGCGCCAGGAGACAGGGCGGGATCTGGGCCTTTGCGGGGGGCAGGCGGGCAGGGTGGGCAGGCAAGCAGGGTGGGCAGGCAGGCAGGTGAGCAAAAAAGGGGGGGCAAGAGAACTCGCAGAGGAAGGTACACAGGTCAGGCGCGGGCAGGCCGGGGGGCAGGAGGTCAGGCAGGGGAAGCACGTAGAGGGGCAGCGGGGCAGGGCACGCAGGAGAAGGCTCAGGAGAGCTGAGAGTTCAGGGCCTGGCGGGCAGGGAGCGGGCCGGAGGGCCGGCAGCGGTGCGGGAAGAGCAGGGAGGGTCGGGGGGAGTGGGGGTTGGCGGCTGCTCCGTTCCTGCTCGATCTCGACCCGCCGCCCCCGCCAGCCCGCCTGCCTCCAACACGGTGCCGCGGGCGGCCGCGCCGAGGAGGGCTGTGGGGGAAGGCCCAGGAAGCGCGTCTCCTACCTCACGGGGCGGCCATGGCTCTGGGCGGGAGAGCGCGACAAAACTACATCTCCCAGGAGCGGCAGCGGCAGGGCCCGGCGGGCAGGGGCCGGCGGTGAGGCCGCATTCCCCCCCCGCCTCGCCCCGGGCGCTTTTCCCGCAAACGAGCTGTGGCTCGGCGGGCGCGTTAGCTTGGAGTAGAAAGCAGCCCCCTGATTCTTTAAAAAAATAAAAAAAAAATTAAAAATTTGTGAGGTATATTAACCCCAACATGTCCCAGTGGTGTAGGGTCGAGGGCAGAGCAGCCAAGGGTCCCGTCACAGCCCTCACAGCCGCCTGCCCGCCGCCGGGTGCAGGGCCGGGCCAGTGGCGGGAGGTGCCGCCTGGTTTTGGAGGAGAGCAGGGGCCTGAGCGGGTCTGGCAGCTTGCTGGGGATGCAGGTTGCTGGGAATACAGGTGCACCTGAGCAAGTTCTCCAGGGGTGCTGCTTCAACGTACGTTGCCAAAAGGGGCTCTCCGTGACTACAGCATGGCCATAGCTCGGGGCCCTTGGTGGCCCCAGGGTCTGTCCACCCACAATAGCTGTGCTCTTCCAGCCGGTGAGCCCCGAGTGCGAGGAAAGTCAACACATCCTGAGTATGCAGCGCACCAGAAAGAGGCTCACCTGAAGGCTGTGCTGGGACCTCACAAGCCTTCCCCAGTGCTTGCAGACATAAGATTATGCAGAGGCTTTTTGCTATGCCAGCAAAAAGAGCATCTGGAGCATGGCAGACAAGTCTAAAGACCAATCTCGAAAACAAGCCAAAGCTTTCCAACAAAAGAAGCCCTTTTCTTTTTCATTTTAACATGAGCAAAACAAAATTGTCAAAAATGCAGCACCAGACATGGCTGAAGTGTTTCAGCCAAAACTTTCTAAAAACAAACAACAAGCCCACACATTAGACAGCCAAAATGGGAACTTTCAGCTTAAGCAATTTCAGTCTGGCAACATGAATAGGAGCTAAACCCAGACAGAATCTTACAAAGTGAAGCATGTTTTAATACTAGAAATGTCACCAGTTCTGCTTCTAGTTATTCCCTAAGAGCCATCATTGTGCTACTTCAATAGCACAGGAGAAGACACACTATCTCGAAAATCCATTTCCCAGCCAGTGGAAACCAGTATCCAACTTGGGAATCCCCTAGGGAGCACAGCAATGGGACAGCCTTGATCACTGCATATAGAAATTCCCCCTCTGAAAGCCAGAAGGCAGAATATCAGTGATTTACACTGAGCCCTGGCTGATAAGATGTAACCAGCACCTCTACCACCCAGTCTGCATCCTAGGTAGACAGATTGCTCTAGAGAACCAAGGAGCAGCAGAAGAAACAGTTTGGCCAGCTGTGGACTTGAGGACAGATGATTAACCTCTGGAAGCTGCCTGAGACAACCAGGACATGCTCCTGTATGAGACTTCTAAGTTAGCAGCTCTTCTATAAAACAGGCCTTGTCAGAAGGCCATGAGTCAATCTTTGCTGTTAATCAGTAATGAAATCAAAATGGGAGCCAGATCATTTAAAAATGGTTTGGAATAAATGTGTGTCGGTATATGTTACCTCCTATGATTCATACCGTAGTGCACTGTTCAGTCAATAGACGGATATTTTGGTATTTTACTGTACATTTTCAAGTTATTTTTAAGATGGGCTTAAGTCATAGAGTTTGGATCTAAATCAGCACTTTCGACCAATAATTCACAGTTATTCTGAGGTGGGAACATTCAGATCTGCTTCCAGATTAAAAAAAAAAAAAAAAAAAAAAGCTTTAAAAAATCAAGTTATTTGTTCTAGTGGTTTTATTTTCCTGAAGAACAGAATATCAAAGCAAAGCACAATCATGCATTTTCCTTGCATGTTCCCTGAGCAGCTGTGCCAGAGTCCTCATGGGAAACAGTAATGTTGATTTCCTCAGCATTCTGTTCCACATTGACCTGTCTGTTAATTTAATGAACAGTTCTACAGCTATTTGTAATTCCAGTGAGATCCCTTCATGTGGCTTTGTGATTTCCTCATTGCTGGTGTTTCCAAAAAGTCAAGGTGATTCAGGGCTTGTTTTGTCCCTTGCACCCAAGTTTTCATGGATCACACACTTGAGGTCTTCTCGATTCAGAACCTGGCTTTTATACTTTTCTCCCCAGTCCTCAACGATGTACTGATGATAAGGGTCATTGGAGTGCTCTCGCCTCTTTGATTTCACAGTACTCACCAAGATTGCCACAATAATGAAAGAGAACATCCCAATCATCACCATCAAATAAAGGATAACGTAGTCAAAGTTTTCAGCATTAACCTTGGCTTGCAATTTGTCTGCTGCTTCTGTCATGTTTTTTCTCCAGCCATTCATGTAATTGAGAAAGATTTCCTTGAAAATATCTTCCACTGTCCAAGTGAAGTTTCTCATTTCAGCCATCCTTGCAAGTTATGGCTGCTAAAGACAACATGACATTTATTTTATTCGAATATCTGTACTAAACCAGTTTCTATTATCTGCATTATGACAATTAAATAATAACACTTGCCACTTGAAAGTGCAGTACTGATTTTAGATGATTTAAGAATCCCTATCTCTGGATCAATATGCTCGGAAACCCAAGGAGGTCTTACTCCTCACTCATGTCACTTTCAGTCTTTGGGAAGCGAAATACGCCTTGGTGAATACCAGTGAGCACGGGCCCTCATGACCCATGTTGCAGGGGTTGAGGCAGACTGCCTTCCCCACTGTGACAAAACACCAAGTGAAGAAGCATTTCACCCAGGAGAAGACAAAGTACCTTTTGGGTTCTTTAAGGGCTAGCACAATGCCACACCAGGCAGCTGCCCGGGATCTCTCAGGGAATGATGCGACCTTCCCCCTTTCCTGGTTGGTCTCAGATGTTCCATCTGTTGTGAAGGCTAGTGTACCCATGCAAGCTCAGATGAGACCATGGGAGCATAATAGCCAGACAGATAACACCTAAATGGTGGTCTGATAGACAGGGGAGGGACAAGAAAGCAGAGCTTCCATACCTGGAAGAGCCTCATTGGTTGTTAGGGCCAACCACCCCAAAAGGGCAGGGACGCTGAGTAGTGCTGCAAAGCCACCTCTGTCCCATCCCTCTCCCAGATATCCCAAAGTTTGCCACAGTCAGTCCCAGCTGCTGCTCAGAAAAGCATAAATCAGGTCTCCATCCCACAGGAGACATCCTCCTCCAGCACACTGCTGCTACAGAGCTCACTCCCACCCAAGGACAAGGCTGGATCTGTTTCATACAGTACCAGTGTGGGGACCTCTGTACCAGGGCCTGTCCAAAGCTGTTATTTTCAATGGCCTTTCTCTAAAGCTGGATTTCAGTTTTGCGAGTGTTGCTAGCAGAGGGGCAAAAGGTGGGAGAGGGGCACTGCTGAGGCTTACGGGCTGTTAACCCTTGAACAGAGCATGGGGAGGGGTGAGAGAGATGAGGGAGGGATACCTGCTCAGCAATTGATTGTCAGTCCGAATAGTCCCCTGATCCAGTCACTCTATGCTGATTCATCTGGTCCTGCTTGAACTAAGTCTGGGGCAGAAACTATCACACACCAACTTCAGTGAAGGAGCTCTCAAGAAGCTGCGAGAAAAGCCACTGTCCTTTTCTGCCTTTCCTACGTAAAGGGGAGGGTGTGACTGGATTACAGCCGGCTCCCCTGCAAAAATCAAAGGGTGTTGTGCATCATTTCATTCTGATGCTCCTGTGTAACGCTTGTCCTTCAAAGCTTCAAGCTGACCAAGCCCTACAACATGTGGCAAAGCTTCCAGAAAAAGTCACTAGATCCCAGTGCAGTATTCAAGCAATGATGAGCTTGCTGCACCTTATGGTAAGGGGCAGTGTATTCTCACCATTAACAAGAAGTCGTGGTGTCCTTTGAACTGGAGTTCAGCAAGCTGCCTTCCTCTGCTTGTGTGCACAGAACAGACACACACACACAGAAAGACACAGGTACACATGCATGTAGGTCTCTCTGCAGCTATACACTCATACACACTTAAATACAGGGAATAAAGGTAATCAAAGTGAGCAAGCTATAAGCAAATCCAAATGCAAACTGCCGTGAAACTTTTGTGCAAAATATCTCTGCTTTTTCTTAGATTCAGAACAAAAAATTGCTATACTTTTTCAAAAGGAAATAAAGCATTACCAACAGAAACTTACCTTTCCCGTGCCCTTCTCTAATGAGATTCTTGATAACACTCAGGATTTTAAAACTCCACTGGATAATATAACGATACTCTCGAAAAGAGCAAAGTTTACGTAGCCTCCAGCCTGCACAAAGCTATATGCAATTGTCTGTTAAATAAGTGCCTTGTACTGCATGCTTTATGTTTATATTAAATTAAATGCAAAATCTAATCTCACCTGGAAAGTCAAATATTGGCTTACATCAGTCATGCCGTCAGATGCTAAGTACTACTCTTTGTGCTTAGTACTGCAATTTCATGTATTGTAAAAGAGCACTGCTGTTCTTTCCTAGGAGTAAATGTTGATGCAGCTTGATGTTTGTTGACCTAGACAGAAGAAGAGTAAAGATGAACTCTGCAAAATAATGATGATGATGATAATAATAATAATAACAATAATTCCCTTGGCTGATATGGGGAACTGAGTATTCAGCAGGCAGTGTGAAAGGTCTGCCAGCCTGTCAGGCTGCTTAGCACCCACCAGCATCATGCTTCTTAGAGGCCAATAGCTCTGTGAAGCCCTTGCTGTGAGAAGCAGGTCCTCATACACAGCCAGAACCTGCCTGTCTGAGCTCTGCTCTGTGTGCACCTCACCCATAGTCTAGAGCAGGGAAAGACAAAAACTTACTGGGGGGGGAAGGCAGAATTAATTGCTGTTGATTTTATTTCTAGCAAATGCCACATGCAAATACCACAAATACCTAACTGAAAGGCTCTGAGTCACACCTTAGAAAACAGCAGTGCACTCAGGGAAATGAAACAACCTCAGTTTCCGTCAACAGCAGTTCCTGGCTATGATGAGGACATCCAATGGAGGGGTTTTAGGGCGTAATTGTGGTGCAAAGTGCTCCACAAGCACATGGGCTGGGACAAATTTTCTGTTAAAAATACTTCAATTTTACAGGTAGTCCAGCCTAAGTGATTTGCAGAGAAAGCAGTTTCCCAGGCAGGTCTGCTGTAAGGAAGATAAAGCAGACATGGACTACCACTGAATCAACTGCACACATCAGAAAAAGGGAGATATGCTCTTGGTACCAAAAAGTGTTAATCCCCAAGGAAGCCCTGCTACTTCTGTGCTGCTGACATTGTCATGGTTACTGCTATCATTTCTTCTGGATGATTTTCTGGGCATGAACACCTCCCAGCATGTGGGTGAGCTGCTGGCAGAATTTCCTCTCTGATCCCCTGCTTCTCTCTGGCAGTTTCCAGTGTGCCCTTGGCTTGGCCCCTTGAAATCGAGGTAGCTGGCAAGATGCTTCTGTTTGCTTTGATGAAATTTGTAAACCAGAGGGATCGCAGCAAGTCCGGCCTCCTACATTGCACAGCCAGAGACATGCCCTGATTGTTTCTGGCTGGATAAAGTCACCTGGAGACACCAGCGTGCTGTTAGAGGAGCTCCCAAATGCAGGGCTGTGAGCCTACCTGTGGAAATAAGTGAGGAGCCACAGCGCTGAAGGTTCCAGAGAAGAGCAGCTTGGGAACTGCTGTCCTGGACTGCCAATAGTCATGTGAAAGGACTTAGCCCTCTTTCAAGCAACCTCTTCTACCATCTGTTTCTGCCCAGTTCTGTTTGGCCAATATTTGCAGGCATATACTTATGCGCTCGCACAGGCATACCTACATATATAAAAGGTTCATACGCTGTCAAGCAGATGTGAAATTTAACTGCCATCTCTGTTCACAAGAAAAGCAAAGGAGTCCTTGAATAATCCTGTTCTGCTGTGCTTCCCCCTGAAGGTCACATTTGCTCAGGGTTTGCTTAGTCTTTATAACAATGAGGTGGTAAGGACAGCATGAAACTGGTTAAAAAAGGAGGGACAAGCCAAATGTCCAAATGACAGGCGGGAAGAGTGACTGCCTGAATATTAGTCTCCCAAATGGAGACTAATATTAAGCACAATGCTTCTGATCTTAGTGGAAAGAAATAGGAACTGCTGGTTGAGCTTCTGTACGGCAAGAATGGCTAGGTCATGGCAGTCAGGAAGAGACTGTTGACTGGAAAAAGGTGAATGTTGCGCTCATCCTTTAGAACAGCAATGAAGGCCCAAGAAGCCTAAGGATGATCAGCCACACCTCAAATCATGTGACAACTAAGGGACAAATCCTTCTGGAAGCCATTATCATGTATGTGAAAAACAAAAGGTGATTGGAAAAAGCCAGCATAGATTTACCAAGGGCAAATTGTGCCTGATAAAGCTGATTGCTTTCTATTGTGAGATGATGGGAGGACTGTTTCGGTGGATGAAGGCAGAGTGGTAGCGGTGGTTTACCTTTGCCTTAGCAAGGTTTCAACATGATCTCTCATAATATCCTTGTGGTCAGGTGGGAGAGATATGGATCAGATGTGTGGGCTCTGGAACTAGTTGGACCACTGGCCAAGATGGAGTAAATGACAACCCATAGCAGATCCATATGTTGGACTTTACATAAGAACCAAGGAGGCTAGTGCTTTTACACACATCTGCCAGCTCCATTGCAGCAACTGGCCATTCACTGATGAGACAGTGGTGTGGCAACATCTGCTCTTGCCTCCCAGGTGTTGTGGAGCAGGTGGGTCCATCCCATGACAGGATGTCGTCATCAGCAGGAGGTACACCACATGTAAACATGCACAGTCTTTAACAGTTAGTATAAACAATATTTCTACTGGATGTATTTTCACAGGTAGCAGCCCTGCAGTCTTGAAGGCACCATTCGAGGAAAACATTTTCTTTTTAGGTGTACAATAGGCTCAGAACTGAATGTTGATTTTTCATGACCTTCATGATTGACAACCTTTCTGTGACTGTGTAGCAATGTATTCATTTGTTGACTATTTTACAAATCCTTTGTTAGTCTTACTGGTGAGACGGTGAAGCAGGCAGCAGACATACTGAAGATCTTGTGATTAGACCCATATCTCATCAGAGGGTTTATGTGAGTTCATTAGCGATTCATCTCCCAACATTTTGCAATATCTATTGTAAACGCATAAAGGGATGCTCATAAATAAACACAAACATACATACACATGACATACATAGATCAGTATCTATAGGATTGGAATGGGGTGCTCAATTTTCTGTATTTCCTGTAGAAGATAAGATTATCAGAAGATAGTTATTAATAGTGATCTTTGTTGCCCAGACATTTCCCTTCATAGGAGCTACTCAGTCACTTTTTTTCAATCCTCCATCAGCTGTTTCCCTGTATTCTCTACAATAAAGAGAGAAACTTTACACTTGATTTTAAATCAGCAGCTGATACATTTATACACAGCTTTTGCCATCTTATTTTTCCTTCCTTCCTTCCTTCCTTCCTTCCTTCCTTCCTTCCTTCCTTCCTTCCTTCCTTCCTAGTAAGGAAATTAGCCATTCATGTATTAATGTATTACAGAGTTGATTACATAGGATCATTAATTTTATAGGATTAAGTCTTAGAAAAAAAACAATATAGTTAAATGTAGGTATTGGAGAGGTATGAGTATCCTCTCATAGACACCTATGTAATTTTCCTTTGGTATTTCTTCTGTTCTAGTTAAATCATAATATTGTACTATTCACTGGGCCTCACAGACCTCAAACCTTTGTATGCACAGACGTAGCCCACAATCTTCTCAGCCTTTAACTACTGATATGCTATATTGCTAACTACTGATACTTAAAATGCTGATAGCATTTAAGTAGTTTCCCCACTGCTTTAAGCTTTTTACCTTCTTTATAGCCTTCTTAGATTCCTTCTGCTATTTACATATTTGCTTAAAAGAACATTAGTAAAATCAACAGTTCTTTCCCTGGGTCTGGCTGCTGCTTTTCAAGTTGTTGTCTGTCAGTCGATCACCCTGTAAAACCAAAAGACCTACCAAGGCCACTAGATTTTTATAATTTGACTTTAACTGTGACCATTGAAAGCTTCCCTCTTATGATTATCCAAGATTACATCTTTTAATTAAGTTTTAATTGTTTCTTTATGTTGATTTTTTCTTTATAATCCAATTTTTACTACATTTGGGACATTTTCCAGCTCCTTCTGGTTTCTCGTAACAGTGATGGTAATTAAAGATGCTGCTTCTGTGCATTGTTTTGCAGACCTGTGCTTCTAGGTCTCTTACTTATTGCTTGCATTCTTGTGCACAGCCTCTGTAGTGGGTCAGCATGTGTAAGCTGTTCTAACACTGTGGGTACCTTTGCAAAAGTATTAATCCCTATCCTTTCACAGAGGATCTCACATGGGTGCCAGCCAAGAGGAACAGCTGATCTGCTCAAAGGCTGGCTGCTATTCAGAGGGATCCCAACAGACTGTCCCCAGAATGCTCATAGCTGTTAAAAATCTATCTTTCAATATTAGAATAGCTCTGTGTTTTAAGATGATCGCTCCTTCATCACATGAGACCCACATCAGGATGTACTGTCCTTAATACCTTGTATAGAAGCAATGAAAAGAGTGCAGAGAGTGGAGATGGACACCTGCAATGGTCCTTTGTAACTAAATAAAGATACACTTGACAAAGCAACATTTTGTAGTCATCACAGAAGTGAGAGGGAAAGCATTCAGAAGAAAAGTGAACTTTAGCCATATTTTGTTATGCAATACAAGTGTAAGCAAGGTTGTGCAGGAAAACTGTGTCTATGAGAAAGGAGTGTATCTCATCACAATGCATTTGACAGTGAGGGACTCCAGCCTAAGCAGTTTCTCAACCCTGAATGCTTGAAAAAACAACCAGACGGAACAAGTTTGGTCCCAAACTCTGACTGAGACTGGTGCTGGGACTGCACTGGCACAGATAGTGGCACCTGCCACCCTGCCAAGAAATGCACTGCTCCCCTCAGACCAAGCTGCAGGGATGGAGAAATCACGGCCAGGTGGATGCTGCAATCATTCATATTTGTTGCTATGGTTTTATGTGTTGCTGTTGCAAAAGCTTTAGAGGATAAATAAGGGTGTTGCCTGCACATAGCATTTAAATGAAAAAGCAGACACTAATATTTCACCATATCTGATGCTTAGCTTCTGGTGAGTTAAGGAAATTCACTCCTCAGCCTCTTTGACATCACCCTTCTGAAAGCAAGATGGAAAATAAACACCTTTCCAAACAATGACCACAGGGATGGCTTTTGCTGGGGACAGATAGCTCTGAGGGAAGCGTTGTCCAACACGCTGCAGGTAAAGGGCATCCCCACATCAGCCCCAGGGAACACGAGCTGCTGAGTGACCTCCATTCCTAGCATGGGCAATGGGGATGGTGCCTGCATGCACCGCTGATAAATGGCACAGCAGCTGGTGGCATTACACCTCTCCTGTCTACTAACATCACAGTAAGACTGACAAGAGCTGTTATGGCCATATGCCCATTAACACCTCAGTGAGTGCCTTCACACAGGCTGATCACCTGTTATGTGGAAACTACATCCTCACTGCAGCCCGAGGCAGCCAAAGGGCTCCTGAAAGGCAGAATGGGCTGTTAGTTCCCAGCCTGACCTCTTTGCACCACCACAGCCTGAGGACAGTGTCTTTCTGGCTGGGAGGATAAGATGTGGCACCTCAAATGCTTGTGTGTCCCTCAGAGAAGAAAAGAAATCAGAAGTGCCCCAACAGGTTCCCTACAAAATATTGCCTAGATTTTCACCATACTTTTAGCTGTGATTAAAAGATTGCTGCCTGCGGCTGAACTGCAGTGCACCACCTGCACTTCTCAGAAGGCAAGGTCCTGCTCAAGGCCAGTGTTGTGAAAGGCAAAGTTAATGTTAATAACTGACAGCAGTAATTTTGTCCCTAGCAGATTAAGCTGACTCTGTGCTTTTGATGGGAAGCTGCAGGTCAGTTGTTTGCTGGGTTGTAGCTAGGAACCACAAATCTCTGCAGATACACCCCCCGCACACACACACACAAGCACGCTTGGTACCACTCAGCATTGCTGCCCTCTGCTCCTCACTCACACTTCAGAGAGCCTTATGGGGGAATATGGTCAATAGTTCAGCCAGAACAGTTAAAAACTAGTGAAGAGTTGGATGGGGAATATAAATGTTATCCAAGAGCAGAGCACGCAGCAAGGTACTAGCTGTCCCTAGCTGCCCTTTACTTCCATGGAGTATCTCTGAAAATCACAGGTCATTTGCCATCAGTGGTTTGAACCTAGCACCAGTGGTGGTATGGAGGTACCACTGTCCTTCATGCCTCTCACCTAGTCTGGCTTCTGGGCCCTCTCCTCTGATGCTTATACACTTGACAGCTACACTCCTGGTCCTGTAAATAAAATTGTATCATGATCCATCAGTCTCAAATGCATTTTTTTTTTTGTCCTGGCATTTGCTCTCATAGCCACTGTTTATGTATCTAAAGACTGACTAAAGAATTATGCGTGTGCACTTCAATTAACAGACAGAATAGGACCTTCTCAGACAATACATTAAGGGTACTGACTGCTGTTCTCACATAGAAATGCTTGTCCTTTGCAGAGAGCCAGCCTAAGACTTATCTATTACCCATACCTACACCTCAACTTGACTTTCAGGGATGTCCACAGCTTATGATGACAGGTGATAATTTCTTCCTTCTGTGTGTGTTGGCTCTTTAGGTTCCTGGTCTGCGGACATGAAACAGCTCTTTACATGTTCTCTCTGCTTCCCCACAAGGCATCCAGAGACAGACAAGCCAGACCCTCGGTAGTGCAACAGCACCAAAAGTATGTGCTTTGGCCTCAAGCTGACCTGAGGTTTTGGTTGGGATTTCACAGGGCAGAAGTTCACAGAAATCGCAGCACAGACGTACAGTTCTATCAGGTATCTTGCCACACCTGCTTTCTAGCAAAAAGCCATTTCTCACAATCAAACTCTTTGGATCCTGGGGTCTCCTTAAGAGTGAGCTGCTAGTATCAAGGAGTTTCTGGGGAATGGAAGCTGGGAGAGGAGCCAAAACCATATTTTATTGCGAAGTCCTGTCCTCATAAAGCAGAGGGAAAGGAGTGTAGTAGTTACAGCAACAGGCCATGGGTTTGGCAGGAGATCATCACAGTGAGAGAAATCACTGATTGCAATATCTCCTCTAGGCAGGAGCAGCTCACAGATTCTGATGGAGCTGAATGCCCACAGTAACACAGGTGGCTTCAAGACCTGTTCCATCTCCTTTCATATCCTAGCTGCAGAAGGTGGCTGTAAGCAGGATCCAAATCCTTTTTGTCTCTTGAGTCTTTACAAAAGAACCTTGTTCCCTCCTTTCTTCACAGTGCGCTGCTAAGCTGTGGACCTTCTTGCCACAGGACACCATAGATGCTAGTAGCTTGCAAGCATTCAGTAGTGATTAGTTTGATGCAGAGGAGAAAAACCTATCAGGAGTGTTTGAGTAAAAAGACATCATGCCCTGTCACATCAGACTGCTGAGAATTATTTTGAAGAAGTGTGACTACATGCTTGCCCCACTTTTATGCTCTTTCTTAGGCTAGCAGATTTGTCTATTCCCTTGACTGATTTCTTCACAAAATGTCTCCACCCTTTCTGGTAAAGGGGAGGGAGAGGCAGGAAAGAGGATGATAGGAAAATAAAAAAAAAAGAAGCATGTAGGAATCAACCTGTCCAGCGGACAACAGAGAAAACAAAAAGAAGGTTGTAAGGGTCACCATGATGGTCACATCAAACCTTCCCCTCTGGGGGAAAGGGTGCCATGACTTGATGGAGCTTCAGACAGGACAAAGTAAATAAAAAGGGGAGGGCAGGGGAGCAGCCAGTGCCTTTCTGGCAGGCTCTGCAGTGGACAAAAGAGATCACAACCTGCCACCTTCAGAATGCTTGTGTGTCAGGGAGTCCCTCTTGCCACAGAAGACTAGACAGACTCATGGCAGATGCAGGATAGAAATCCTTACATTGTTGTAATAGCCCACTGATGCTTCAGAGTGGGCTTCACACCCAAGTTTGTTGGCAGCAATATGGAGTCACAGCTGAGATGTGGATCAGGACAGAGGTGCAGGGGTACTCTAGGCCACCCTTGGTACCAGCCCTCTCATGGACTGCCCCTCCAGCACTTCCGCAGGGTTTGATGTTGTTAACTCACATGTCTACAGATTTACAGACTTATTGCTGAAAAGTGACAAGTATCAGTGAATCATCTGTTTTGATAACTCCTCAGCAAAACAAGTGGTCTGATTCACACAGGCAGGAGAGTTCAATCATTCTTCCAGGAAAGCTGCTGTGACTCCTTCGCATTTCAAGATACATTTTAAAGCAGTGCTGTTTAGAAGACAGAAGACTGAAGTCAGGGATTAAATTCTAGCCTTCCTGGTCTCTGAAAAATTACAAGATACTTCTGGGCCTTTCAAGTTCTGTTGGTAGAATTTCCTTCTCTTACCAAGCACTGCAGATCCTGACTGCAGTTCTTTTAGTCATCCAGTCATAGAGCTATACAACTTCACCTGCTTCAGAACAACAAAGCCATGCTTTACACCGGCTTGCAGCCATGTGTAAAAGACTCTGCCTTATCTCACACTTGATGCATTTAGCCTAACAGATGCATTCAGCCAGAGATCAAGACCTGCCTCCTGTGTGGCCATGAGATGCTTCTGTTTACCACAGGCCCCCTTTGAAAGTCTGGCAGGTAGCTTGGTACCACTGCCCTATTTCTCAGAGGCTATGAGAGGAAGCACTGTCAGGGCAGACTTCTCAGTGGGTACCCTCGGGAATTGGTGACTGGCAGAAGCTGGGAATTAAAGTGCTAGCCAAATAGTATGCCTGTCTCTTCCTATGCAGAGCCTAGTGCAAACCAGTCCTTTTTGCACAGGAGCCAAATTAAAGTGCCTGCAGCCAGCACAGTCTCACACTAAACAACTGTTTAAAGCTCCACCTCTGTCTGTAGGCAAATATGTCAGTCTGTTTTAATCTCTTCTATTGGTAAAGGCTGTATGAATGCTTTACTAAGGAGTCAAGGAGGAGAAATGGACTGGAGATCCCAAGATACAGTCTGAGGCTTGCAGAGGCTGAGCTTCAGCTGAAAACTCTGACAAGAGAGCAAGTCAGGGTGCAAATCTGCAATATTTAGAGCAGGAGCAGAATAGAGCTCATCTCACTGTTTCATCCATGCCTATGCAAATGCCGCCCTTAGTTTCTGCTGCATTTTTACCAGGAGTGCACCAGCATCTCTTCCCATCCAGGTGCCTCATGGGCAAATGCCGCTGGTCTTCTGAAGCTGCTGCTGGCCCTGGATCTCACACTAGAGGAAGGCTGCTAGCCAGTGGGGTGCTACTTGGCAGGGTCTCATGTTCAAAACCTTGGTACTAGTGAGCAAGCCCATTGCTTGAGTGTAGCAGGCACCCCTCAACCACACAGGCCTGAGTGGCTCTGCCTCCCATGTTGGGAAAGAAGAGATCTGAGAGTTGCTTTTCTTATTTTGTGTCACTTGAGTGGCTTTGTTGCTGGTGGGGTACAAGCACCAGCAACCTCTATGTGGTGCCTGTGCCACATTACGCTGCACAGGCAGGAAGAGGAGTAGAGCACCCAGTACAGGTCATTCCTGTATCAGCTGGTATGAGCACATGGTCACTGTGGCTGGGTGCAACCTGCTGATGAGCTCAGCATTTTACAGAAATCTCAAGTTAGCTCTAGAACTGCTATGTATTTTGAGTTTAATGCAATCCACCACTGCATGTTAGAAAACGTGCTGTTTATTTTTCCCAACCTGTAGACATGGATATAGCCTAGTAGAGGTGCTCATTGCTCGTACTTAGGTCTATAATGGAGTCCTGTGATCACGGAACCAGTTGATACTGCTCGCATGGTGATAGTGAAAGGGGAAACAAAGGCCAGGTCAGGACATTTTATTGAAATAGAAAACCAGAGCAAGCGCCCTACACAATCCCATGCAATGACATCTTCTGAGCCCAACTCCACTGTCAGAGTTACATTACACTGATGTTTATTTTGGCAGAAAAAATCTATGGTTTGCACACAACAATCCATAGAGGTCATCAAGGCCAAAACATATCCTGAGGCCCCACATAACCCCAAGAGCTCCAAAAAGTAAAGACAACTGATCATTTCAAGCCCACTGACAAGGAAGGAAAACAAGTGTGTCAGCACATGAGTTAAGAAATAATTGCTCATTTAAGCTGGTGTATGTTGCGTGAGCACAGGCACATTTCTTCTTTCCTCAGCCTTCCTTGACCTTGGGCCCATTTGACTATATGGCCGCAATCCAGTTGCGCGAGCTGGCCTTGCAATCTGCCTGCATTCAGCTCCAGCTTCAAGCAGAAAACCCTTGCCTCGGGAGCAGCAGACAGAGGTCCCCGACACGTGCACCCCTTCCCCACACTGGTGTCTTTCCTGCACCTTCTCTGATACCCGGCCACGGCACCACACTGCAGCTACTGGCTCAGGGTGCAGGGTTGGTGACATGCAGGGACACCTGGCAGGCTTGGCACCAGCCTGCTCTGGATGTGGTGCTGACCCCTCTCTGAGCAGGGCTGGCTCCCCACCATCCCCCATCCAGCACCAGCTCCTCCAGGAAGATGTTGGGAGCCGAGGTGAGCTCCTCGTGCTGATCCACCAGGCCACATGTCTTCACACTCTGCCCCAGGGACAACTCCCAGGCCCAAAAGAATGTGTGATTTTAGAAGTACCATGCACTACATAACTCTGTGTGTGAGTATTCTCATGGTCAAGAAACACAGTGACTCTGTGGAGATGGCAGCAGCCTCCTTCCCAGCTTTCCAAAATCAGCTGGAACCTTCCCGTTGACATTAGTCGCAATTTAGGAAGGCAGCTAGGCTGCAATTAAGTACAGCCTTATTGGAAGCAGCTCTTAGACATGTGCCTAACTTTAAGCAAATGCTTAAGTGCTGTTCTGAATAAAGATAATTTTCTGAACTAGAGCCTCCACTGGGATTTGGAGTCGATCCAGAAGAAGGTTATTCTGGGTAAGCTGCCTAAGGGATTTCAACACATCATTTTGTGCATCCATAAAGTATCCTATCTGGAGAACAAGAGAATAATTTTTAATTGAATTCCATTTGATTAATTACTCTCCTGGATCTGCTCATGTCCACTGCTCTAGAAACTGTATTCTGGCATCTCCATCGAAGGCTCCAGCAAGAGCTACAGTAAAAAGCTATGGACTGTTGATTCACCTTAGATTTCAAAAATACTGTGAATGTGGTGGCCAGGAACATATGCTGCAAACATTGTGTCATGGAACATATATTTATCCTACCAAAGTCAATGAAGTGCATTTTGTTCCTGCTTTATTTTTCTTGAAGGACTGTATAATGTGCAGTTCCTCAAAGTGCCTTCTTTTAGGAGGGTGTGTTTAGCATTTCTGCTCCTGCCTTTCACTGGCCATTTCTGAGATGGAAGGAAGTGAATTAAAAAACGTTTCCCTAAAACTTCATTCAATTTTAAAATGAATCAGATTTTTCATGGCGTCCAAGAATGTCTGGAGACCTGCACAGTTGGAGTACGCACACCCTTTTTTTGAGTATGTGATTGTTGTGGTTCACGTAAGAATGTTTTGACATTTCCATCTCATGTTGGTACCTACATTGACCCAGATCATTCAGAGGTCTCCTCATCTCAGTGGGGTAACCACAATCTCCATGCTGCTATCTCCTGGATGGGGATGAAGCTGCCCAGAGCAGCAAGGAAGGCACCAGAGTACAGCAGTCAGTGTTTTAAAGTACTTACTGCTGTTGTAATGACATTAAAAAAAAAAAAACAGTATAAGGTTCCTAATGCAAATTTGTTATAAGAGAGATAACCAGATTTCAACTAAAAGTTAGCAGATTGGTCCCACAGATATTAGAGAGAATAGTCTGGAGTTAAGTGGGTGTTTATTTGTCTGTTTGTCTCCATCTCATCTGTTCCAGATGCGTTCAGAGCTGATGAACTTTAGCTTGTTGTCCTTGGGGGGGATGAGAATCAGTAGACTACAAGGGATAGACTGCTTGCTGGGTTTTACACATATGTGTCTCCAGTAAGATAGCCTGAACGATATCCCAAGTAAAAAGCCATCATTCATCTCTCTTTTTCCTGTCACTGAAGTTCTTGAGCCTCCTATTACATCTTCTGAACAAGGACTTCCTATGGGATATTTTTTAAAAGGGAAATCGGCCCTTTAAAGAAAAGCAGTATTGAAGGTGAGGAAAGAGCAGACAGAAAGGCATACATATGACCTGTCCAAAATATGGAATCCATATAATGTGACAGACAATGTTTTGCCTTGTAAAGTATCTTTTACAGTAATGATGTGAGAAGCTGTATCTTTCAATGGTCGTGAATGAAACCAATTCTCAGGCAGAAGCACCACCTGCTGGTGAACACCAATTCTATTCACTTCGAAAGTCTACAGCGAAACTAGCTTAAGCAATCACCTCAGAGATTGTTAGGGTTGCTTAAGAAGCATCTTTGAGACCTGACTTCTAATCCTAAATGTGATATTTGCCCATTTTTCACACCAAATCCTTCATGGCATTGTGTTACTCCAGCCGCTGGCTAAGAAGTTTCACAAATAAATATTTGCTTTGAGAGAAGCAAGAAGTTTCTTCTGTTTAGAAAAGGATCCGTTTTTCAGTTTCCTCTCACTGAAGTCAATATGAGAACTTTCACTGCATCCCGAATACCACAAGTGTTTCTTCAGTGACAACAGGAGATGCTTCTAACAAAGGCTCCAGGTCTTCCCTTCGTCTATGGAGTTGTTGGTTTTCAGCAAATGAAGATTTCTCTGTCCAGAAACATGGATTAAGGGCAATGTATCTTGCAGGCTTCCCAGAAGAGGTTAAGATACGCGACTACATTCCCCCCCCAGTGGATATGCTGAATGATTAAAATTTTCTTTGCATTTCAGTCTGAAGGGAAGGTGAAAAATACTGTGCTATATGTTATCCAGTAAATGGTTAACGAGCTTATAAAGGCACTATGTTGAGTAAGTTTCCTATGTTCCTTCATTAAAAATTTACTCCAGTGACATAATTCAGGAGCCTTGCATGACAAGGATACGGAGCTGACCTTTCTGACCTCAATTCCACCAACTCAGGTAGGGTTCAAAATACAAATCCAGACCTGGATTTGAATGCTGCAGACGGTTTATACATCTGCAGATCTGTATGTGAAGCTGAACTTCAACTGCTGCACTTTCCTCCATGTTAATAGATTCATGTTTGACCTGAGATCTCAGTTCTGCTTTATGAGCTCACCTCTGATCCTAGCCTTCTGTGAAAAATGGAGAGGTTCCTTATAGCAAACTGATCTTCCTCCAAAAGGACCCCAAACATTCAAAGTCCAGATGTAATAACGTGGATGGGTTGGGTGAAGAAAAAAAAAGCTTGAATTGGAGGTGTCTCCGTCTCTGGGGTTTGATTTTTCCAGCCCACACTCAGAATGTTCATATTCTGAATAGTTAAAAACAGTTTCCATAGCTTAGGTTTCACTGTGAGTAATTTCATCTGCTCAGAAGGGAAGTCTCTTACTTCTCATCAAAGACAGATTTTCTCTTAAAACTGATCCATAAAACTCTTTTTTTTTTCTGTTTTGTCTATTCAGATTTTACTTTTGATAAGTATTCCCCTCATTGAGAATTACCATAAAGTTAATCCACCAGTGAGGTGCTCAAGAACAGTTGAAGAGTGATGTGTCAGTTGTGTACCCACTATCAGGAGGACCAAACCTGTAGGGAGAAGATTGCTTACATTTCTTACTTCAAAGGCTCCATATCAGTCTGCACTTGGCACATGACACAAAGACAGTTTTTTTCACCTGGCTAAACATCATGATAAATGAAAACGAACCTGATTAGATATAAAAATATCTGGGTCACTTTTGTCAGTGAAGCAAAAGTGGATTTAATCTTTTCCAGAGACATATTTTTCCACAAATCAGGACAAAGGGACGTCCCTTGCTTTTTATTTGGAGCACCTGGGACATCACAGAGGATGCAGGTCTCACCAACTCCAGCTAGCATTGTTTCTCTAAATACCATTTCCTATTTGAAGGGACAACTGAGGTCTTATTAAAGAAGTGAAATGTTTATCTTTCCCTGCAGATATCAGTCCAATAACAAAAGTCTGGATCAGCGTCCTATGGTGACACAAAATGGGTTACTCCTAGGTATTTTTATGTATGCAGCTGAAAGCTTTGAAACAAACAGGCAGGCCGTGAAGAAATGATCAAGTACAAAGAAGTGATGCTCTACAGAATCATAGAATGGTAAGGGTTGGAAGGGACCTCATCTAATCCAACCCTTCTGCTAAAGCAGGTTCACCTAGAGCAGGTTGCACAGGATCACATCCAGGTGGGTTTTGAAAGTCTCCAGAGAAGGAGACTCCACAACCTCTCTGAGCAGCCTGTTCCAGTGCCCTGTCACCCTGAAAATAATTTTTCCTAACCCAGTAAGTTACAGGCGTTTTGCTTATTTGTCTTATACTGGTAGATACACTTCTGCCTACAAGTCTCCAAGTTGTTTTAACCACACCACCAGCTCAGTCTTACAGTGGCCACTCTTTTTGTTGGCATCTTTTGACAACCTCAATGTATTTTAAAGCTCACATGTTTTTAGAAGATACTTGCTGAAAATACAGATACAGTTTTGCTCATGTAACTCTAAACAATCTGGAAGCTTCCAGACACACTGCATGTGGTGTGAGATTTTCTTTAACAAGTTGGAACTTTGAAGGGAGCCTTATCTCACCAGGCGGGAACAGCATGAGCCGTACCCTGCATCATCACACAGCTGATACAAGTCTAAGGAGGGTAAGAGCATCGTTTCTGAAGGACGCAGACATATACCACCCAGAGATAGAACCTGACTGCTGGCACAGAGCCGCCTTTATGTATGCCATCCCAGGAGGTCTGTGTTTGCAGAAATGCATGTAGTGCTCTATCCTAGTATCTATGGACCTTTTTCTGGTAACAGGACCACCATGGACTTGAGCAGTTCAAATGAAAACACCAATTTGCTGATGGTCTTTCAGGAAAGCAACTGAAAACCTAGAGACTTTTAAGCATACTAAGGTGTGTAATACGTATTAAAATCAGTGGGAGCTAGGAACCAAAAGATCTTTGAGAAGCTGAGTGGTTTGTCCAGTCACTGAATGACTCTGGGATGGGACAAGTGGCTGAACATAGGTCTTCTCAGCTGTGGCTGTCTCTGCTGACCCATTGATTCCTGATACCTTTGATGTAGAGACTGATTTATGAACCTCATCTTCCACAGAATATGAATTTAAAATCTCATTCTTATACAAAGCCCTACCTTACACCTAACCTGCATGATGAAAGTCTGACTGAGAGTCCCCACAAATCTGATAGTGCCCTATCTGCACTTGCTCTTTTAAACATGCATCGCTATTATTAATTCAGAGATAAGCTGTATTTTTAATTGGTCATTAATATCACATCATAGATGGCTGCAGCTCACACAATGAGATGAATAAAGAACAAAGTCTCACCTGAACAGACCTGGACTTTGTGGAACTGGAGATCAAATGCTGTGTCAAGAATCATTAATAATGGATGGAAACCAACTATTCCATTTAACAGGAGGAATTCAGGAGCTCAGCGCCATCTTTGCAATAGAACCTGATCCTGATTCATATCACTATGCATCTGAGCTGTTCCTAGGTTAACCAGAACCCCAGAACAATGTTCCTGGTAAATTTTATGTCATTTTCAACACTGATCAGGGAAAGGCATGAAATGCATGTGCAGGATGGGGATCAAATTCACAGTCTGCACAACACCAGAATGAGAACTAGGCAGAAAGCGATAATCCCTTTACGAAATCCATCTGCCTTTGACTCCAGACAAAAACTCAAACGTCTCATCTTCCTCTTGGAAAGGGAATGGTGTCTTAGGCAGATAGGCAGGGAGAGGCAGGAGGAAGCCCTGGGGCAGTCTGCATGGTGCCTGGGCTACTCAATAGTTGAGAGGTGCGTCTGTCAAAACTTCATCCAAACCTAAACCTTTTGACAAGACCTAAACCTTTTGTTTTGTTGATGTTTCTTCAGCCAGCTGTCATGGTGATGGATTCAGTCCACAGAGAGGGTGCTAACGAAATACTGCTGTTGTATTCTGGAGAGCACTGCATGCTCCAGCACGTCACACTCTCTCTGCCCCCACTGCTGGCTGCTGCGAGAGATTTGACAGGAGCTCCTGGGTGCGCATATAAACAAGTTCAGAGATAGACTAGTCTAGAGGTTAGCCCATGGACATCAAACCATGTCCCTCCTCAGGGCTTGCTCTAATTCAGAAATCAGGGTCACAGCATCTGCAGCAGATAAGAACACATCTGGGCTTGGTCCGGTCGAGTTAATGAATAATTATGTGGTGACATAGTTACACAGGAGCATCTCCCCACCTAGGTGATAAACCGTAGGCAACAGGGAATCAGTTGTCAAACTTCAGGTTTGATTATATACTACCTCTGTATAAGCTATCTATTGAAGATGGGGCCTGAATCTAGGAGAGTCCAATGGTCTGAAGAAGTTCCCCTGGAAGGGCAGCTGCAGCTGTACAAGCCTGCTGCAAACACTGCAGCGAGGGGAGCAGCTTGCACAGGAGTAAGTGTCCCAGTTAGGTTAATGCGCAGAGAGGTCCTTACCCACCTGGGATGATTCTGGAGGTAAACGGCAAGCCTCGGTTGGTATCATTTACAACTGGAGCCAGACAGAAGGAGGCATGATTTACACTGCCTGAAACACACTTTGCCTTTCCTCTGGCTCCAGCTGAGCAGATCGAAGGCAGAGGTACCAGGATTCAAAGTGCAGAAAACAAAATCAATATTTTTCTTCTTCGCAAGCTGGTCAGCGTTGAAGTTTGGCCTCTCAAAAGGCTGGTGCCGAGGGTCAGATAACCCTACGAGTTGGCTCTTAGATTTACTCGCCCGCAGTGACAGACACGCAAATCTGTCTTCGCTCTTGCTCTCTGCCTGCACGCAGATGAGGGGAAAGCAAGTCAGAGGATCATCTCGTCCACACCGGGTGCCATTCTCGGGAGCGACCACACCGTGTCCTCGTAGAGCTGTATTTCCATCCCTCCACCAACCAGCAGAAACGCGTCCAAATGGTAGCTCATCTGCATGCCCATAAATATACCCCCCTCCAGCGCTGCTCTAACCCCTACTTACATGGTTAGAGCTGGCAGGAAAATGATTTTGACCTTCAATTGCAACCAGTGCACTCAGTTCAGGCCTGGTGAGGCGAGTACGGAGAGTCGTAAAAAAAAAAAAACCAAACCAAAACATCCAACCAAAAAAGGCCCAATGACACGTAAAGGTCAAAATTCAAGGTCTGTTGCTTATTACTAAGGACTAACACTAGAAACCTTCCTCCTTTGCATAATACGTTTCATGCTGAGACCTGAAAAAAAGGGTAAGCACTGCTAGCCCCGTTTCACAGGCGGACAAGCAAGCCCATTGCCAAGCCCACACAGAGGCAAGTAGCAGATCTAAACCTAATTAGGCTCCTGTCTGTCTAGGCTCACCCTGCTGGACCACAGTCCCAAACCCATGCAACATGTGACAAGGTGGGGTTTCCTTTCCCTCTGCCCTTAAACATCATGTCTCCCTGGCTGAGGGATGAAGGTGAAGCAGCTCCCACCTTGCCGCTAAGTTGTGGCCGATGTTCCATGTTTGGCTGCTCCTGCAGGGTGGGAGTGAGCAGCCTCCTTCACCTCCCTGTTGCACACAGCTGCAACCTACCCAGACAGAACTCAGTGTTTCAGAAGCATCCAGCCCACTACAGCAACCTTTAGGACACCTCCATATCTATGTGACCAGTCATGCAAATGGCAACAGCACTTCTGGAACACCAGAGCTTGCCAACATATATCCAAAAGGGCAGAACAATGTGGGCCATGACATCTTACTCTCCTTCCTTGACCCTTCAAACACAGCACGTCTCCTCAAAAGCAGGGCACTACAGATAGAACATGGGGTGCTCTCATCTACATGGCTGCAGCCAGGCATGCCAGCCACCTGACACCTGCGGGTGGGGCTCTAGCGACAGGTAAAGCCCACATAGTCCTCACTAAATGGGGAGAAGAAGTTAAGGGGAATGGGAGAAAGAAATTCTTGCAGAGCTATGATATCATGGAGCTGAGCTGCAACAGCCATGGGATACACAGAGATCCCTGGCCAGACTGGCCTCTGGGGGAAATGGATATTGAAGGGAAGTGACAGGCAAAGGGGAAAAAGTTAAAGGACGCCTCCAAGACCAAGAGCAGGAGCAACCACTTGAGATGGGGAGAGATACTGCTGCCTGGAATATGAAGATTTTCAGGAAGCCCACAAACAGGAAAGCCCTCAGACAAGACAAATGTAACTCCACACCCACCATCAGTTTACAGCAGATTCTCAGGAAAACTCACAGCTCCCATCAGCACATCCATGTGACATTAGGCCTGATCTTGCTATGGATGCACCACTAGCCTGCCAGCAATAGTCACTCTTTGTCTTGGATCATCACTTCCTGGCAGCAAGCCATCTTCCCCTGGGGCCAGACCATGAGTCCTACCTCAGCTAGGCACCCGTGCTATTCCTCTACCTACCACGGTCACACCACCAGCCCTTCCATCAGTCAGTCCATTTAGCATCAAGGACTCTTCTGCTAAGGAGTCACCAGATGACACTACCATTTTTGTTGCTTCAAAATAACTTGGTGGGAACTCCCCATTCCCCAGGATAATCCCCCAGAATATGCCCTAAGCATCAAAAGAACCAGTGAATCTGGTTTTGAGCAACATAATTTTATGTTGATGGATCATGGTGGAGGTGCCCAAGAGAAAGTCATGAGACACAGCCCTGCAGCCCTAGCTGCACAACTGGAAAGCCAGAGGTTAAGCTTCTGGGATCAGATCCAAACACAAATGTTCACTCCCTCCTTTACCACATAGGCTTAAAGACATAGCAATACACAGACTCCTGCCATGCACATGTCATCCTACTGGAAGAGATCATTTTACTCAGGAAAATCATAGCTGCCCTAGCCTCCCTCATCCAGTGCAGTCAGGTTTTACCACTGAGGGCATAATCTACTCACTGTGGACAGTACATGTGCATCCAGGCCTGAACTGTAGAGAAACCCTGCATCCTACCTTCCCCAGCACATCAGCAGGTGAAAATTTGACTGCCAGAAGGTCCATAAGTGCTTTAGGGAGGCCATAGTGTCTTGACATCACATGGTACCTCACGCAGCAACAATGACCATATAGAGCTGAAGGACAGATACCACAGAAAATGCCAGTAGAAGTTGAACAGCAGCACCAAGAGTCCTCTTGGTAGAAGGCAAGAAGTGGAGTCTAGCTACCAAATCCAATTGGATTTTTTCTTTCAGGTCACCCCACTCCCCTGCAGATAAGTTTATTTCTGCTCTGATCAGTCTGTTCAAGAGCATACTCCCTGAAGGCCCATGCCCATGGCTCTAGGAAGTCATCCAGTCGACGTGGTAGGAGATTCAACCTATGTCCTCAACATCAAGGCCGAGCCCTTAAACCAGAGACAATCAAGCCACCAGGGTCAGGAAGCTCCTTGAAATGGTGCCAGCAGGGCATATGAGTGTCCTGGGGCTCTCTTTCAGCTCTGTTTTCTCTCAGTCCTCATGATTTTTATCACCTTTAGGGAGGGATGCCTCATGCACCTTCTTTTACAGGCTCTGATACCACAGACTTTAGCAAGCAGAAAAGCAAATAGCTCTTAAGCCCAGAGTCACTGCCATGAATAGCTGGCGGAGGGATTTGAGGACTGGCTTATAGTTCGTTAAGGCAAAAAGGCCAGACCAGCATGTGGCTTGTGATAATGCTTCCCAGTCTTTCTCCTAGTATTATGACCCAGCTCTTCTTTGTACAGCAAATATGAATGACAGCACATTGCCCCAATGATAAATGAGAAGCTTTTTTCTCTGCGTGACGTTTCATGTGAGCTTCCTTGGTCCCTTCCCTTCTACTTAACAAGACCTGTATGGTGTATAGGGGGCCGAGGGATCTCTATGACAAGCCTGTTATTGCTATTGGTCCTCTCTGCACCTTCTCTCTCCCCATATTAATCCTGGACTACAATACTTGCAATTGGAGTCTCTTACCGCTATGAGTTGGTGCCCAGCATTACAAGAGGTATAGAGGGGAGAGGGCTGACCAGCCTGCACGTTGTACTCCCTGAGGTTGTGCTCCCTCCATAGACCCTGTGGTCCTAGAAATGCAATATAATGTGAGATGGCTTTCAGGAATGACTTCTTACCACAAGCCTCTCTGTGTGAAGCCAATGCAGATTGATGGCTCTTGACCACAGGGAAAGGCTTTACACTTGTCAACCAGAAAGTATTTTTAAAGCACATGCCTTCCTCTGGACTTGTTGACCTGTAGGAAGATCCTTACCTCTGTCCCTTGGTGTCTTGCCCCATGGACAAAGCATCCCCACCATGTCCCATTCCTGTCTCTGGTTGAGCAGGACCAGCTGCTCACCCCTGGGGCAAGCTGGTGAGGAAGGTGCGCCAGGTCTTGGGCTCAGCTGATCTCCCAGGCAGCTCTCAGATACCCAAAGACACATTTGGCAGGAGCTCAGGATAAGACTGAACTCCCCATGGTCCCCATTGAGTGGAGGCTGCAGAGGGTCATACAGCACTGATAAAGATGAAAGTGGAGATGATCACATCATGGAGACTGATATCTTGTGTCAACAGTTGAGAGAGTAAACACTTGTTACAGGTGGCAGACAGAGGACTTTCAGGAAGCACAAACATGCACAGTCAGTGCTTCTGATCGGAGCATGCAAGAGCCACCTGTGGTGATCAGAGAGGCCCAGATACAGCCAAACCTTTTGCAATTGACATATTTGAGGGACGCTGCAGGGCAACACACAATCCTGCCTATGAGCTTGAAAAAAGGCAGATGCTTCACCGTGTCCTGGAGAGAGGGAACAGAAGAGTAATCCATTCAGTGATGGCCCTGCTGATCTCCACAGTGACACTGGTCACACTGCAGTGACTTGCTGTGCCACATGGATGTGGCAGCATCACTCTCCTTGCTGAGCTGCATGGCAACAATAGACAATGGCCCTGCTCTGCAATGCGGTCATTGGATCACAGGATAATTCACGTTCAAGGTGATCTCAGGAGGTCATCTCACACTCAAGCATGGTGAGCTAAGAGGTTGTATATGGGGCAAGTAAGTTGAGACTGAGGATAAGTATTAAGGGAAATTTGAATGAAATACTGGAGAGGATTTGTGGGAGAAATGCTATACACAGTGGATTGTCCTACAGGGAGGCAGACAGTGTGCTCTAGTCCTTCACAAGAGCACCTCAAAGAGCTATGCAGGTACAGCCAAGGATACCTATGTTGGTTCAGTCACTGCTCCTGCTCTGGAATTACTGCTGGAATGACTTACCCTCAGTGAAAGCATGTGGCTTCATGGCTACAGGACCACTGTCCTCTCCAATCTCACCAAGCACATGCCTAGTGTCAAGCCACCTCCTGGAGCTACTAGCTACAACAGCTTAGCACTTCCACTGCTTCTAGAAGCTACGGTGACCTAAAAATATCTTCTCAGCAGTAGAAGCATGATATTCAATTCTAAAACTTCAAACATTGTCCATACATGTCTGCCTCCCCAAAATAATGAAAAAACTGCACCTTTAGCTCACTTGCAGCTTGTAATCTCTCTTGGTCCTGAGCAAGTCTAGCTTCCTCAGCCTCCCATGTGGTGTCTGCCAGTGACATCTTCATGACTGCAGTCTCCCAAACGAAACCCAGGACAACTTTCAACAACAATAATGATCTTTCTGACTTTTTTGACTTGCATGTTGTGTGGACACAGCCTCTTTATAGCTTGTAGCTCAGGCGTTATTTCTTAAGAGTTCTTGATATGTCAGCTAAGAAGTTGTTCTTGTGGAATTATTTTATTTATTTCCTTTTGTCTTTTTCTTAATGTTTTGGCTGTTAAACTAAGACAACTTCTTCATGCAGGTAATAATCCAGTAACCAGATGTAGTCACACAATAATTATCTCTATAGACAGACTTCATGTAGGATTCATAAGCTACTACAGGCCTACTCCAAGCCCTTCATGCAGATCAGGCAGGTATATACTAAGCAGGAAAAAGAAAATTAATCGCTGAAGAAAGATACCAACTCTTTTAATATCACTCAATTTTCCTTGTTTAACTGGACAAACAAGTCCTTTACACTCAAACTGATTATACATATTCTGAGGGACTGAGTTAACATGATTAGAAATTTAACTTTAGCGTTTCCAATCTCTGGGGACAGAGTTGTTAATACGGCTCCTAATTTTGTGCTTACATGGGGAAAAAAGGGACAGGAATTAGTTACTGGCTGTTGGGGTGACTGGTTGGTTGTGCTCTCATCCTGCAGGCTTTTCAACACAAATAACCCCCCTATAGACACCAGGAGATGTACAGATGAGTTCAAAAAGCAGGATACATAAAATATGACTGGGCTCTGCACTGATTGTGTCTGTCAAATTTCAACCCTCAGCAGATTCACTGTTGCCCTTCCTAGAAATGTGGTTAGACATTCTTCTTCCCAAGCTGGAAAAAATGTAGGGGTTTTTTCCACTCTCCTATAATGTAAAAGTGACCAGATGTCTTTGGTAAAACTTCCACTCACGCACGCAAATTTAACCTTCAGGCAAACACCAACCATGGAAAACTCCATCTCCAAAGGTGAGTGTTTTGGAAAGTTAGGAGAGTGTGAAAAATAGGGGCCATAATGGAAACTATTCCTGCAAAAGTAGGCAAATGATTGTATTACCATATTGGATTCCTTCTCCACAGTGTTTTATGTTTCAAGCCAACTCTGTAACGCACAGCACACCGAAGACAAACAAAGCCAATAATGAACTGACCAAAATTCAATGTTATTCCAAGAAACATAGTTGAGGTGAAGTAAGTTATGTGGAATGGAAGCTGAGGTTAAGTGAACACAAAGGCAAAGGAATTTGTGCAGTTTGGGGTATGTGTAGTAAATATCTTTGCCTTTGCATCTGGTACAAATTGGAGATTGCCATGCAGAAAGTGCATACCCTGCGCCAAAACAGTGGTTGGTCTTAAAAATATTTCAATTGCCTTTGAAAACTAAATATTGTTTCTCTAGGATTTGTGTTTGTGTAGCTTCAAGATATTCCATAGGGAACTCTGTAGAGTGCCAATGTTAAGATAAAATTACCCTACTATCTGAGGCAGAACTGAAAAGTTTTAGAAAAAGACTCCTGTACCTCTGAGCCAGGTTCCTGATGAGACTCACAGAAATGGCACTTCCAGAGAAAGGTGTTGGCTGAGGAGAAGTGCTCCCCATTCCACCTTTCTAACAGACTCTCTTTTTTCTTGTTAGCTGTCTGCTTGATGACTTTTTTTCTTAAACCGTCCCTATGCACTTCTTCACTGAAGGGGAGAGAAAAAGGATGGAGGGCTGCAGAGATTCATAAGCAACGGTCGAAATGCTATTTCAAATTGCAAATCTCTTTTGTGTGCATGGTTGAACTCAGTAACTTTTTCTTCCCTTGGTCTGAGCACTCCTGACTCTGTCATTAGTTGTCCTTTCCAATTTTGCAATATTTTTTACTGCACAGCATGAACTGCCTTATTATCAGTAGCCAAAAAGATAGTTGGAGCCAACCATTCTCATACTTGAGACAGCAACACGGGAAGATGGATCCTATTAGCTTTAGAAAATACAGTATAGACATCTGCATTAAGCTGCTTACACTAGGCAAGAACAAAACAAGTGTTTTTAGGGTGTGACTCATCTGACGATTGATTTAGGATACGATGAAATGTGCTCTGCAAGTGCTTATTTGTCATTATTGACTATGAAAGTTATACAGGGTGACTAGTCCTGCTGGAAATGCCTACATTTTCAATACCTGCACATGACCAGATGCATCCTAGCACTGCTTCCTGGTAGAAGTCCTGACAATGAATGTGTCTAACAGACAATGTCCTGATTGTTGGTGTTACCAAACAGTGTGTTACCATTACTGACTTCTGTTCCTCATTTGAATGCTGGAAAAACTTTGAAGCAAAAAAAGGCAGTGACAGCTGGGTAACATCTGGTTTCTAAATGAAACTGTGGCACCTTTCAGAATCATAATTTCTTGATGATTTCTTCAGCAAGACAAGTATCAACATAACTGTTAAAATGACTGCACTCATTGCTGTAGGAACTTATGCTTTGAGTGAGACAGAAAAATCTGAGGAAGGAAGGAAGGAAGGAAGGAAGGAAGGAAGGAAGGAAGGAAGGAAGGAAGGAAGGAAGGAAGGAAGGAA